>CANXYC010726682.1:0-17427 GCA_948193065.1 Aleurites moluccanus
AAAATTTCAAGTTTCTACCAAATTCTTCCTAACAGCCTTTGATGTACTTTTACATGTGTAAAACCATCTAAAACATGCATATTCATTCAATTTAAGCATAAACATGCATCATACATATCATGCAAACATATAAGAAAACCCCATTTGGCTTCCCTCTAAAGGTTGTGTTCTAAGCCTTTCAATTGAGGTGTTACAATTTTGAGGTTGAAAAGGGATTTGATATTGATATTAGAAGTGTTTTGTTGTGTTTTTATTTAGGCAATGTTAATATTTCAGGGGAAACTCTGTCCGATTTTCTGTAAACTTAAAGTGTTTTTGAAAAAAAAAATATATGTCATAAAATGGTTAAATGAAATGAAGCATATAACTTGGGTTCTTCGTGGTACTGGTGTAAATTATTCCTGTGCCGTAGGACCGTCATAGCCCTATAGAGTGGGTTGTGACAAACTCGAAGGGGTGCGAAATGACTATTTTGCCCCCAGTTCATAAAATTTCAAGTTTCTTCCAATTTCTTCCTAACAGCCTTTGATGTACTTTTACATGTGTAAAACTTTCTAAAACATGCATATTCATTCAATTAAGCAATAACATACATCATTCATAACATATAAACAAATAAGAAACCCCTTAGGTTTGCCCCTTTAAACTTATGTTCTAAGCCTTTAAGCTAGGGTGTTACACTTACCTCAATACAATTTCTCCTTAAATTCTCTTTAACAGATTGCTCACTATAATCTTCTCAATTACTTTGATTTTCTCCTCCTAAGACATTTCCCCAAATATACAAAATTAGGGTTTTTCTTACTCAATAATATTCAACATGATTTATAAATATTTAATCATATTAGAGTTTCTATTCTAAATTCCCATCCTCAATTTAATTTATCTTTTAAGTAAAAATATGCATTAAATTTGAATTCACTGTTCATGCTACTATTCATGACAGTCCAAAATTCTGATTTCTCCCACATTAATTACCATTAATAACTTCAAATTGTTTGCAATAAATTCTATACACCCAATATTAATTATTCCAACCAACATACTTAAATAAATCTAAAGAAAATAACTTTAGAAGAAAATTTACCTTATTTCTCTAACACTGAAATTCCTGAGATTTTTTGCTTAAGTCTGATGATTTCTGCCTTAAAATAGGATGATCTAGAGGTCTAATGCATTAATTTGAGTATTAATGCCTTAGAAAATAAAATGGAACTAATTTGAGAAAAGACTGAAAAATAACGAAAAAAGAAGAAAGAAAAATCATGGAAAAATGCTACTAGATGCTGGAGTTAAATAGACCACTGCCCCAAAAATTTCGCTTGCTAGCTTGCCAATCCGCCTCGGCAATGCTACCTTGCATAAGCCAGCTCGCCATTCCTAGACCGCATTTCCCAGCTCACACTTCCTAGCTCGCCACTTTGATCCGGCAATGCCACTTCGCATAAGCCACTCTGCGAATCCCATTTCGCATATCCAATTCGCAAGCGCCACTTCGCATATGCTGCTTCGCCAAACTCTCCTCGCGAACTCCTCTTCGCACTTTCCTTCTTCGCATAATGCCACCTCGCTTTTCCTCTTCGCCAAATCCACTTCGTATATGCCACCTCATATATGCCTCTTCGCCAATTACCACTTCAGCAATCTCACCTTGCCACTTCGCCACTTTGCTAGCTCGCATTGCCTAGCTCGCAAAATACCACCTCGTATTTTGCCGGCTCACCATAACCAGATCCTACTAAGCTAAAACTCTTCCTCGGTAACTCATACTTAATCATCTTGCAAATGAGCTACAAACATCCAAACTTCCTGATTCTTTTTGCCACTTAAAATAGACATACAGAGGCTCAATATATTGAAAATTCAAATCGCAAGAACAACTACACAGACTATGGTGACTCTCTAAATTTCATCCTGACTTACTGCCCACAATCCATCCGAACATGTCTGATAATTTCTATTCTCCACTGAGATATACTTATCCAAAATTCTTAAAATTTTATAGCCAATACCACAACACCTAAAGAAACATTTTTTATGTTTACACCTTTGGTTCAATCTGTATCAGTCATTCCTAAAAAATTCAAACGAGCACAGATTTCCTGCAGACACATTAAACCAGACCAGACTTGCTCCAAGGGACATAACTCATCACATACACAGAATTCTACCAAGCCATTTTACATAGTTATAAATGAGACATAGATTCACAACTTTTATGTTTTACACTTTACCAATTTATTTATTTAAAATCATGAAATCAACTTCACAAAATCCTGCAACTGCAACTAGAAATTCTGGATTTCTCAAACATTCATATTTGAAATTAATTAATTCTTCAAACATACAATTAATAAAAATACAACTAAATGGCAGATATTATAGAGAACATCAAATTTCATATCAGAAGTAGATTGTAAGAATGCATAATATTAAAATATACATACTTATTTCATAAAATTTTAGGCAACATATAACCAATCATAATTTACTAATGCAAATTATGTAAAAATGTGAACTAATTTAATATATCAAAACTACCTGTGGGATGAATTTTAATATAAGTCAATTTACATTTATCCTTATGATGATACTAGTAAATTTTTATTTGTCAATTTCTTGTGGGTAACTTAAGAAATATAACCTACCACAATATCCTAATTGAATTAAATTAATATAAAAATTTATTGTGGGATAAATTTTAATATATTATTTTAACTAATTACAACTAATGCCTTTTATACTTTATATGATTTTTGAGACCTTAATTATATATAATTTAAGCAATTAAAGATGTTGTGGCTATTTTTAAATTAATTAAATTATACATAAAAATGATCATGCTTTATATAAAATATTAAGCAGCGGAAATTGAATCATAAATACCACTAGCCATTGTTTATTGTTTGTTGTAGGAATAGCTACGAATTATAGAAGAAGTTTTCTGAGTTTTTCTCTCAAATTTAGATGGTGAATTTTTGCATAAAATTGAGAACAAATCTAGGGACCTTTATACATACCCTTCATCATTAATTGCCCATTATAGTTAATGGTGATAATGGGTAGTTATTTTCAGAAAATTGGAGAAGCAAAGGGAGAAGTGGACCACTATTTTAATGGAGTGGCCAACTTCATATTAAAGGAGAAAATAACTTACAACTAATGCCATACTTCCATCCATTTTCATACCTAGAAGAAATGTATCAGTTGGATTATCAAAACTCTGCCACAGATGATTTTCTTCATCTTCATCGAGAAAAACAAGGTTCCCAGTATCCATTAGCCTTATTTTCCTATCTACAGAAGAATTTGGGCCAAAATTAGTTGACCAGTAAGACCTCCCACTTCCATCAATAACCTTGAGGTTACCATCTTCTGCAATGGAAAAAACTCCATTATAATCTAAAATGGGATCGTCTCTATTTGCAACCCAAACAATTGTAAGTGGATTTGACTTGTAAAACCAATTCCCAATATATCTTCTACCTGAAGCTTCTTTAGGAGTAAAGAATCTAAGCTCGAATTTTTCTCCAGATGAAACAAGAGTTTCTCTTTTGCTGTCACTTATAGAACCATTCTTTGTTATAGTATTTGTAGCATAGCGATATAGAATCAAAGAACAGAAGAGAAACATTTGTGGAAACAATATTGTAGAATTTAGAGTACTTATCTCTTATAATACAAACTCACCTGAACTTGCATCACTGGTCAATGGAATGGTCACAGCTTCTTCAATACCATGAATAAAATTTTGGGAGAGTTTTTGTTTACATACATAGAGGACTTTTTATCTTCTCTACTCAATTGTTTACAAAAGTAAAATTATGTAATTCAAATTTCTTAGCATTAGATTTTAAAATATTCAAATAATATTATTTTTTTTTTGAATAATAATATCTATATCTTATTTAATTTTTCTTTATTTGATAATATTATTTTTTATATTATCTTAATGAATTAACTTATTTTAATTAATTTATTATTTAATAGATATGGGTCTATCAACCCATCATGGACATACCCGACCCAATCCATTAAACTCAACATCTTTTACTTGCACATAACGAGAAACATCCTATCTGTGATAAGCCTTTTAGACATTTCATACTAGACAAATAGACCATGTGATAGGTAAATTATGAGAGCTCAATGTTATATACTAGTTAAAGATACATAGCATCTCGACAAAAGTATTTTGAGCAGATAAAATATGCACCAACTCATATTGCTTATCACATTTATTTATTTCTCTTTTAATCTCTAAACAAAAAATTGTATTCACAATTATAATCACTTAAGAATATAATTGGGTATATCTGTGAACACAAAACTAAATGTGACCTCAAAACAATCTTTCTTTCAATAAAGTTCTCTAAATCATAATTTAATTCATTTTTCCAGAAATGTCCCATTAAATTGAATCATTCATGATTTTTTGATAATATCCTAAGATAGCAAATACTAAACTATATCTTAGGAACTAACCAAAAGTTATAAGGGTAGTAAATTTTAAGAAACACATTTCTTAAGGATCTCACATTTTCAAAAGTTGAGATATTAACTTTTGTTCTCCCATTGGTCACTATAATTCACACATGTGGTATGATACACATGTCGTGTGTTTTCTCCCTTCTCATGGAGCACATGTCTATCAAAAAATTTATTTCTTGATTTTGGAAACACTATGAAGATGACAATTTAGACACACTCAATATCTAATCTTGAGTTCACTAATCCACTCATTTAATCTCAAAACTCGCATTTGGTGATTTAGATAGATAAAAGGCATAATTATACATAATTTACCTCTTAATATCATCACAATGATATGTTTATCTCATTTCCATAAATGAGGTGACTAACTTATTTTAAGCATGAGCTCTCTCTTTATCTCTCAGATAATTTGCTTAAAATAGTCTCAACTTTATTAATGACTTAAATAAAAGAAAGACGATTACCCATATGAGAAGGTCAATCTTATTTATGTCCGACATGTTTTCATAATATAAATAACAATAAATGTACTATTACATTCACACTCATGTAAGAACAAAAACAATCATCATGTTTTTAATATTAATGAATAATAGCAAAAATGAACATTGTTTAACATAAACAAAAAATAAAGAAAATACATCAACATCTACGCAATTCTTGAGATTTAGTATGCCTAATGAATACATAAATAAGAACAGGTTTGGTCAAAGGATCTACAACCATTTCATGTATAGATATGTAGTCCATGTTCACTTCTTTATGTGTAACCATGTCTCTCACAAAATTATATTTTGTATCAATATGTTTAGTTTTTCAATGGAATTTTAGGTATTTGGTGTAAGCAATGGCTACTTTATTGTCACAGTTTATCAAAACTGATTCACTGTCAACCCTTTTACCCAAATGATTCAAAAATCTCTTTAGCCAAACTACCTCTTGTACCGTAGCTGAAAATGCAACAAATTCAGCTTCTATTATGGATAATGCTATATAAAATTATTTCTTGTTACTCTAGAATATTACACCATTATTAAACAAGAAAACTCATCCACATCTCCAGCCTAATCAACATCTGTATAGCCTTTCAACTTTATGTTTTCACCTTAATAACACAATGCATAGCTTGCAGTGCCTTTTAGATACCTCGATATACTTTTAACTGCTTTTCAATGTGCTGGACCTAGGTTGGATTAATATATGCTTACCATCCCAACGACAAAGCAAATATCTAGTCTTATACACATCATAGCATACATTTGACTCCCAAATATGCTGGTATAAGGGACATTTTTCATACAAATTTGTTCTTCTGGAGTATTGGGACATAACCTTCGACTTAAGGCTTGGCCTTTGGCTAAAGGGGTATATATGGGTTTGCATTCACACATATTGAATCGTTCAAGGACTTTCATAATGTATGACTTTTGAGAAAGAGACAATATCCTTTTAGTATGATCTATTAAAATCTTAACTTCAATAATATATGAAGCCTCATCCATGTCCTTCATTTCAAAGCTGGACGATAACCACTCATTGATATAATACAGATACTCCTTGTCATTTTTAACAATTAATATGTCATCAATATATAATAACATAATGACAAACTTATCTTTTGATATCTTAGTATAAACACAATGATCCTCATCTATCATATTAAAATCATTTGACATAATTACATTATGAAATCAAATGTACCATTGTCTTGAAGACTGCTTAAGACCATAGATTGACCTCATCAATATGCAAACCTTATGTTTCTAGCCTTCTTTGATAAAACCTATAGGTTGATGCATGTAGATTTTCTCATCCAAATCTCCATTTAGAAATGCAGTCTTTACATCCATTTAATGTAATTCCATATTAAAATTTGCCACAATCGCTATAATTAACCTAATAAAGGCAAATTCAACAACATGAGAAAATGTCTCTTCGTAGTCAATTCTTTGTTATTGTGTATACCCCTTTGCAATAAGATGAGTCTTATATCTCTCAATGTTGCAATCGGCTTTACACTTAATTTTGAGAATCCACTTACTCCTAATAGGTTTACGTCTTTCTGGGAGTTCTACTAAATCACATACTTGATTTGATCTCATGGACTCCATTTTCTCTTTCATTGCTTTCATCCATTTATCCTTAGCAGGGCAAGACAAAGCCTCTTTTACATTCTTTAGCTTTTCATCATTTTGTGACACAACCATAAAAACCTCATTATTGCCTTCGATCACAAATTGACAATGAGGAATGTTCAACGATTGCTTCATCGCAACTTGAACCTTGAAGAACATTTTGCTCAAGTTCCATTGGACTATTATTGAAATCATGATTCATCAAGTTTCCACTAGAACTAGGATCATTACTCCCACTGGGACCAGGATCACTCTCATTTACACCAGTTGGTGGAACTGTGCCAATGCCATCCACCAAATTCCTCCGACTCGGATGGAGTAGTCTTGTTGAATCTTGATCTAAGGTCTCAAATAAGGAGAACTCATGGCTTAAATCCCCTTGCTTAGGAAAATCATTCTCTAAGAACATTATGTCTCGTGATTCAAACTCAGTTATATTCCCACAATCTTGCTCACCTATGAAAACGTATCCTTTTGACAGTTCTGAATATCTCACAAAGATACTCTTCCTACCTCTTGGGCCTAATTTTCCATATGGATAAGAGGTATTATGAACATAGGCCGCACATTCCCAAGGTTTTAGGATATTTAAGTCAAGTTGACAACTTGTCCATAACTCATATAGAATGGAGTTAACGGATTTAGAGGGCACACATTTAACTACATATGTGAATGTTAATAGTACATCACCCTAAATGGTAATAGGAAAATTTGCTTGAGCCATCCATCATAAACCTAATCATTTCAAAGAGAGTTATATTTCTCCTCTCAGTAATACCATTTTGTTTTGGAGTTTACGAAATAGTCAACTGATGTTCTATTCCTTTTTCATCACATAATTATCTAAATTGATCAGACAAATATTCTTGACCTCTGTCGGTTCTTAATGCTTTGATTTTCTTGTTTAATTGATTTTCAACCAAGTTGATATAAGTCTTAAAGCAACTTAAAGCTTCATATTTATGTGAAATCATATAGACAGGACGATAATGTATATAGTCATCTATAAAGATGATGAAATAATAGGCGTCATACGTAGCCCTTATATTCATTAGACCACAAACGTTTGAATGAACTAATTGTAATGGAATAGTGGTCCTAGTTCTTTTTCCAAAAGGTTTTCTTGTCATTTTTCCTGCTAGGCAATGCTCATAGATAGACAATTCTACATTATCTTAATTAGTTAAAAGACCTATTTTAGCTAAACGATTCATTTGTTGTTGGCCAATATGACCAAGTTTAGCATGCCATGCATTCACTTCATTCTCAAAATTTTGTGAAGTAGAAATTAAGGAAAAACTAACATTGGAAATAGTACTATTTACAATATGCATAACAAGAAAATCCTCTAGAATATAACTAGAACCATAAAATATTTGTCCCAAGAACAAATGTACTGAATCATCATAAAAATTTCAAGAAAAACCTAGTCTAAGAAAAACCACAACTAAAATCAAATTTCATCTTATTTCAGGAGCAAATAAGACATCATTTAGGAGCAAGGTCCGACCGCTATGCAAACACAATTTGCAGGTGTCAATCCTTTTGAATTCAACGCGTGCATTATTCCCCACATATATTTATCGTATCTTATTGGGTAGTCGACAAAAATCTATGAAGGCTTTACGATCCTTTGTCACATGGTATGTTGCTCCCAAATCTACAATCTACAAAGGATGACATTTTGTTAGTAAAACAAAGCTAGAAATGAAAATTTCACTTACATATGAGTAAATTGAATTTACCCTTTTAGGTGCATTGTAGTCCTTAGCTTAATGACCCGTATTGCCATTGTTAAAACATTTGATCTTCACAATGTTTTGCTTCTCAGGACGTTTGTTTTCCTTGTTCTGGTTTTTCTTAGCCTTCTTATTATCTGGAACCACTTTTTCTTTGCCTTTACCTTTACCTTTTTCTCATTTGCATTTATTTTCCGAAACTCCATATGAGTTGGAATTGGTCAAATGCACTTCAACACTCGACTGCATTGATGTAAGAAGATCAACTTTTAGCTCCAAATGGCGAGAAACATATTCAAAGGTTTTGATATTCTCACTATGAGTTAGGTGAATCCGTATATGCTCCCAACTCTCAAGCAAAGAACAAATCACAACTTGGATATTTTATTCTTCAGTCAACACATGACCGGCATCATGGAGCTCACTTATCATATTAGATATTTCTCTTAAATGTCTTCTCATATTATGATCATGACACTTCTTGTAAGTGTCAAACTTAATTGTGAGTGAATAGAGTTTAGTGACAGACACTCCGCCAAAGTTAATCTTTAACGCATTCCACATGTCCATTGCATGGTCATAGAGTCTAAACTCCTACATGATATCATCATCCATTGCACTGAGCAATGTGATGCGAGCCAAGGAATTTTTCCTTTTCCAAGTTGTATAGGCTTCATGTTCCA
The DNA here is from genome assembly GCA_948193065.1 of Aleurites moluccanus. Classification (NCBI taxonomy): domain Eukaryota; kingdom Viridiplantae; phylum Streptophyta; class Magnoliopsida; order Malpighiales; family Euphorbiaceae; genus Aleurites; species Aleurites moluccanus. Next base: position 9,052 of record CANXYC010726682.1, read on the forward strand.
GCCTATGTTGGGCTGTGTTCCCTTCTTGTTTCGGTTCTTCCATGACATGATTCAAAGGTTCAAGAGCCTCTTGCTCTTCTAACACATATTGTATTTTCATACTCCAAATTTCATAATTGTCCATACTAAGCTTAGTACCTTTGTTAAATTCAACAATAATATTCTTAGCAGGGGAGGTCATATTAAATTAAATAGATACCTAATCTACAAGAGATAATATTTACACTTATCCATTAATATTACAGCTTACATGCTTCTTATTATGCAACCTATTACATATTAAATTAATAATCCACATAAAAACTAGAGTCAAAAGTATACTAAATATGCAATCATTATCTAGATAAAATTAAAAATTAAAAATAAAATAAGAATTTATGCAAAATAATGTTCAAATTATTCCAACCAAGTTTCTTTAAAACTATATATAGAATAATTCATATTTATTTCCAAAAAATAAGATCATGCAATAGTATTCCAAAATTAATTACACATAATTAATTGAGGTAATTATTAATTAAAACTAATGCATATTCTATCAAAATTTAGAAAAAAAAAATTATTAAAATTAGGTCCATAAATCAAATATTAATAATAATAATAGAATAAATATCTACCAATTATTCTTAAAACAATAAATTAGTCTCAACTAATAATCTTAAAGGATAAACTAAAGAAAATTAAATTCTATTTAAATTTCATGAAACTTTATTAGTTTCATCATAGTTAAAATGAATTCTTCAAAAACTGTCTCCCTAATCAACAAACTTTCTATCGGAACTATTCTCCCACTGTGAAGGACAATTCTTTTTTCTCGCCGAACCTTAGACCTTCTTACTTCTCTTGCACATATTGCTTTGAGAAATAATTTTATCACATCATAGTAAGACCTCTGTCCATATCTCCAATGTTCATTCAACAACCTATGCACTGTGTGATTCACTAAATAATTACACATTGCTGAGTATATTTTCCTATCATTCTTCATTCTACCTAGCCATATGATTTCTTGACATATCCTATGCACACATTTCATGTGCAACACGATAGCATCCACATCACTTATGCAATCCCTTGGTTGCATCCTTGTCTGTCATAGTTGAACCTTTAAGACCCTAAATTTCACTTTTATTTCAACCTTGAGAGAAGCTGTGCATGCTATTATGGGAGTCTTTATCAACACCACCATTTTTTATAACCTATTATGTGAAAAATAATAATGTTATATACATATTGTACAATAATATTGACCAAGAAACACATTTTTGTAACCCAATATAAGCACAAATATTATAAAAATAATTTTATAATTTTCTATAATTTTCTGAACTCAAAAAAATATTTTTTCCAAAATTTTTCCAAATTTTTTAACATTTTTAATCATATAAAAAAGGCAATAAATTAAGAAAAATATTATATGATCATCCAAAAATTATTTAAAATTCACAGAGTGAAACTGTGTAAAAAGAGCAAAAAAATGAGGTTTAAAGTAAGCCCAGGAGAAATCAGCCAACATGGCGCTGCCACATGAAAGGAGCCTCAACTCCAGCGAAAACGACATGATGTTTAACTGAAACATTATCGTGAGTGCAAAAATGACGTGTTGTTTTGACGGGAATGACAACTGTTGAGAGGGGAGGCTCATGCTGCCACGTGGTAGCATCTAATAGGATCACAGGAAATGATAAGATGTTTCCAGGAAACACTGTCTCACAATTCAAAAATGACGCGTCATTTTGACGTGAATGACAGTAGCCTGGCGGAGGGTATCACGTATGCAACATGTGACAGAGTGCTAAGCAAGGTCCACATGCAGTATGTGGTGCGTGAAGCCCATACATTGCTGTGGAGGGTGACTCAATGGTTGGAAAAAATTCCAAACCACATCATAGCAGAAAACCTCAATAAAAGTATAGAACTCATTTGAGATGTCACTGTTGTGGGAAATTGGTCATTCAAACTTCAAATGCCATATTAGAAATATGCATTCAGGATATGTTGATGCTAACCCCTAAGGACCTAAAAGCAAAATAAATTCTATCTTTTGTAGATATGCCTTAAATCCATAAGAAAAGAAGAATTGTGGTACTTGGATAGTGGATGTTCAAGACATATGACTGGCAATGCAAGTCTTCTTTCAAATTTAGAAGAGAAGAAAGGAGGGAAAGTGACCTTCAGAGACAATGGCAAAGGTAAAATCATTGGAATTGGGCAAATTGGTAAGACTGATAAACCTTATCTTGAATATGTGTTGTTAGTTGATGGTTTGAAGCATAACTTGATTAGCATTAGTCAATTATGTAATATAAGAAATGTTATGTAAAGCATTTGAAGGACAAAACAATTTTGTTTGTTGGTTATAGAATTTGCAATATATACATGATTGATATAAGTAGTATGTATAATAATAATGTTGATTGTATGGTTTCTCTATGTGATGATGCATGGTTGTGGCATAAGAGACTTGAACATATTGGCATAGATCACATTAACAATCTTAAGTCTAATGATCATGTAATTGGTCTTCCCAAGGTCAAGTTTCATAAAAACAAAATGTGTGATGCATGTCAAATGGGAAAACAAGTCAAAAGTTTTCAAAACAAACAAATGTTGTTTCTTCTTTTAGACCTCTAGAGCTTTTACATATGTACTTATTTGGCCCTTGTAGGATATCTAGTCTTGGAGGTAAACAATATGCATTTATCATTGTTGATGATTACCCTAGATTTACTTGGGTATTATTTCTTACTCGTAAGGATGAGAGTTTCAAGGAGTTTAAATATTTTGCTAAAATAATCCAAAATGAAAAAGGTCTTTATATCACATCTTTAAGAAGTGATCATAGAAGAGAATTTGTTAATCATGACTTTAAAACCTTTTGTGATGAAATGAGAATTTTTCATAATTTTTTTACACCAAGAACTTTCCAACAAAATGAAGTTGTAGAAAGGAAAAATAGAACACTTATTGATATGGGTACAACAATGCTCAATGAGTACTCACTTCTTAGGTACTTTTGGGCTGAAGCTGTGAATAGTGATTGTTATATTTCAAATAGACTTTTTATAAGAACAATTTTAAATAAAACTCCTTATGAGCTATGAAATGGAAGAAAACCAAGAATTTCATATCTAAGAATATTTGGATGCAAATGCTTTATATTAAACACCAAGGACAATCTTGAAAAATTTGACTCCAAAATGGATGTAGGTGTTTTCTTAGGCCATTCAACTTCTAGCAAAGCTTATAAAGTTTTTAATAAAAAAAACTTTAGTTATTGAAGAGTCCATGCATGTTACATTTGATGAAACTGGTCCTTTTGATATGCATAGATTTGATCATATTAAGATTGATGATATATTTGATCGTATGCATGACTCATCCATTGACTTATAGCCTTTTATTGATTCATCTTCAAAGGATCATAATGACCTAGAAAAATCCTTCTATGGCCTTAGAGAATCCTTCTATTGATGTTGAACTTCCAAAGGATTGGAAATTCAATATGGACCATCTAAAAAACCTTGTAATTGGTGAACCCTGAAAGGGTGTGGCTATAAGATCCTTTTTCAAAGAAATAGTGAATAACTTAGCTTTCATAGCTAAGATTGAACCTAGGAACATCAATAAGGCCCTAGAGGATGAAAGTTAGGTTGAAGCCATGCAAGAGGAATTGAACCAATTTGAGAGGAATAAGGTTTGGACTTTGGTTCCTATACCACAAAAGCATCCCATCATAGGTATCAAATGGGTGTACAGGAACAAACTAGATAAGGTTGGTGTGATCACTAGGAACAAGGCTAGATTGATGGCAAAGGGATATAATTAAGAGGAAGGAATAGATTATGATGAAACCTTTGCACCGGTGGCTAGACACTTGAGGTAATTAGAATGTTACTTGCATTTGCATATCACATAAACTTTAAGTCGTATCAAATGGATGTCAAAAGTGTTTTTTTTTAAATGGTTTTATTAAGGAGGAAGTTTATGTTGAACAACCTTATGATTTTGAGCAATTTGATTTTCCAAATAATATTTTTAAACTTTAAAAAGCTCTTTATGGTCTTAAAAAATCTCCTAGAGCTTGGTATGATAGACTGAGCACCTTTTTTTTATTGACAATAGTTTTTTAAAAGGAAAGATTGAAACAACACTTTTCATTAAAAAGAACATGCATAACATATTGATTGTGCAAATGTATGTTGATGATATAATATTTGGTGCTACTAATGAGGTTTTATGTAAGGAATTCTCTTCATGCATGCAAAGTAAGTTTGAGATGAGCATGATGGGAGAATTGAAGTACTTTCTTAGATTACAAATTAAGCAATGTAAGGTAGGCATCTTCATCAACCAATCTAAGTACTCAAAGGAACTTGTTAAGAGGTTTGGAATGAATGGAGCAAAGGCAAGTAGAACTCCAATTAGCTCAACCATCAAGTTTGACAAGAATGAACTTGGTAAGCCTATTGAGGAGAAGAAGTATAAATGTATGATTGGTAGATTGCTCTATTTAACCACTAGTAGACCAAAAATTATGTTTGCAGTGTGTTTATGTGCACATTTTCAATCATGTCCTAAATAGTCTCATTTGTATGCAGTCAACAAAATTTTGAAATATTTAATTGGCACACATTTAGGGCTTTAGTATCCAAAGAATATATATTTTAGTTTAATTGGCTATTCCGATGCAAATTTTACCAGAAGTTGCATGGATAGGAAAAATACCTATGGTACTTATCAATTCCTAAGAAGTTGCCTTGTCTTTTGGTTTAGCAAGAAGCCAAATTTTGTGGCTTTGTCCACCGCGGAAACTGATATGTGGCAGTTGTTTGTTGTTGTGTACAAGTGTTGTGGACAAAACAACAAATTTATGATTTATGTATGCATTTAGATAGGATTCGTATTAAGTGTGATAACACTAGTGCTATCAACTTATCAAAGAATCATGTTCAACATTCTAGAAGTAAGCATATTGATATTAGACATCATTTTCTAAGAGATAATATGTTATGCAATAATATTGCTTTTGAATTTGTTGCTTCAAATAATCAACTTGCAGATATTTTCACAAAACCCTTGATTGATGAGTGTTTGAATTTTATTAAGCGTGAATTAGGAATGTTAGATGGCAGCGAAGTTGAAAAATTGAATTGATTGATGATTTATTTTTTGAGTTTGATTAAGAAATTTTTGATTTTGTAGCGCCCGCTACTCTGGGCAGATGTGTACCATTTTACACGCTCAAAAGTAACGGCCGCTACTTTAGCTGTAGTGGCCGTGAATCTAGGTAAACTTTCATGGTTTGTCTTTACCTAGAATCATGACCATTACAAAATATGGTAATGGCTACTACGCTATTACCATACCTTCTATGTCTCATAGTAGCTCCCGCTACTCTAAGTAGCAGCTGCTACTTAGTTTAGTAGCACCCGTTGCTTAACTAGTAGCAGCCGCTACTTATAAGTCACAACTACTACGGAGTCTTTTTAAATGTTTTTTATCATGCCTCTTAACATTTCTCACAGACCTAAAATTTATATTTCTCTTTTTTTTCTCTCAAATTTCTTGAGCGAAACTCAAAATCGTCACTTCTAACACCACAATCCAACTTTCTCACCATCCAATCACACAAAATGCCTCCTAAATGCACTAAATCTATAGCAAATCAAAAACCTTCTTATTCCAAGAAACCTAGATGCATTAAATCTTCCTCCTTTGAAGAATCTATGCCTAGTTCTTCAAAAACAAAATCATTTTCTCCTCCTCCACCACCGCCTTCTCGTCCTTAAAAGGGAAAAGAGAAAGTAGGTGCATCCTCTTAAGATCATCCACAAACTTAGTCTAGCACTGACTCAATATGCGACTCAACCTTCAGACCACAACCATCTTTTTCATTCCTTTACTGAAGAGGAGAAGAAGAGGCTTGTTATCCTTAACTCTAATAATAACATCTTGCCTTCTAGATATATAGATTGGGGTGCCTTGGGTAGATTAGGTGTAGCTGAATCTGTAAGGACTAAATTAGCCATTGTTAATTGGATTGCTATGTCCAATAAAACCAATGCATGCTATCCCCTCCTTGTCCAAGAGTTTTTCTCAACTCTTAAGGTGACCACCACTTCGGGTTCATCATATGAGATTATGACTTTTAAAATATTTTAAATAGAGTCCAACAAGTCCAAATTTTTTGGGTTTTCTAATTATGGACTTGACAACTTTCCTAATTCTTTCAATGAGTATGAGTTCTAAAGGGAGATTATAGGTTTGGACACATCATTTAACCCTAGAACCTTTAAAGTTACCAGTATTCGTAGTCTCATGCTCAAAATCTTGCATTACATTATAGTTTATACTATAAATGCGAGAGGGACTAGTTATAGTGCAATGCTAAAATTAGACATGTTTTATTTATGTATATTAATAAGAAGCATAAGATGGCTTCTGATAGATGGCTTGCGGATGTGAACACTGGATTTTTACATTCATTGGACTCATACCAAGTGGAACGGTGATAATTGAAACCAAACCCGCTCACAGACGAACTCAGAAAGCATTACAGCGGGTTCGTACCTTTGCTGTCACCCTAAAATGGAGGCATTACAACCCCACTTAAGGGGCAGTGTCATAGCCCTCCTCTACACCCTGTGCCGCCAGAAGCCCTGGTAACGCTGCCACCCCCCTCCGGTGGCACCAGTTTGCCTTACTTGAGGCAGCTCCTTTCTAAACCTATTTTTTCCCAAATCCCACATCGAAAGATAATGAGATTTGACCATCCAAGATTATACTATAAATACTTGACCCCCTCAACCTAGTTCTGGGCCTCAAAATCTCTAAAGTTGAATCTTCCTTTTTAGATTTCACTCTCTTCTCCCTCATATACCTATTATTTCTTATTTCCTTAGCTCTCTTTGAGTTTAAAGAAGGACCAAATTCGAGGCCTGTGGACCCTCAACATTTATTTAATATAAAGTCACTCTGTCCATTTGTTTTCTTTTCTTTTGAATTGTCAGGTAAAAAGCAATTCAACCATCTCCTCTTGCTTCAATCGATTCAATGTAGAAATTCGATCCGGAAAAGCACTCCGTCCGCCGCCTCCCCAAAGATCAAGAAAAAAGGTACCAACTCATAAACTCCTTCTTCTTTTCTTATTTTGATAGATCATCAAAATAAATAACTCATCTTTTACTTTTCTTTAGTTTGGTAGAGAATCAAAATAAAGAACCAAAACATGATAAATTGGGCATAAAATCAACCCTCCTTCGCAAGAAGGAAGAACTGCGTGGGTTTTGATTCCCATTTAACGGGATACGCAGGCAAGCTGTATGAAAGCTTCAAATCCAAAAATATTAAAAAAAAAACATCTTTTCCTTTTACTTTGTTTATTCGATTCTTATTTTGTTTATTAGATGTATTTTTCTTTATTTATATAGATCTTTGGGGAATGTGTGATCAACCTATAACTGTAATACCCTAGAAAAGCCTACCTTAATTGAACTATATTATTCTCAATTTTTGGCTTGGAATCATCGAAATGACTAAAAATAATTTTAGAGACACAGTTAGAATGCAAATGAGATATTGTCCCGAAAAATGTTGGTGTCAATAACACCGCCGAGAAAATAACAGTCCGATCGATAGACGAATTTCTGATTCAGACCAGGGGGCAAAGAATCACATAAATATATATGTAATTATAGTAAAAAGAAAGAGGTGAAAAATGTTTAGGAACACTGAAAGAGTAAGCAATGGCAAAATCGTAAATAAACAGAACTTTGGGGGTATAGTGCAAAATGGATTGTCTGCTTTCAAAATGGCTCTAAAACTATTTTTATAATAAAGTATAAATAAAAATAAGCTATTTCAATCCCCACTTTGAAATCCAAATATCAACAGAATTGTCAGAATAAATTGCATAAATAAATGTGGCAAAAGTATGATTTATAGAAAGTTTAAGGTCCTAAATGAAATTTTCCATTTATGACTTGGTAAAGCAACACATAAATAATTTTCTTCATCTTCTTCTTCTCCTCCTGTAACACTTCAGTTAAAGTTTAGAACCTGAACCATAAAGGGCAAACCTATAAGGTTCTTCCTTTGTTTGAAAGTTATATATTATTGCATATTTATGTTTGAATTGAATGTATATGTATGTTTTAGGAAGTATTATACGTGTAAAAGTGGTTTAAAGGCAATTACGAAGAAATAAGGAAAAATTGAATTTTTGGTGAACTAGGGGTAAAATGGTCATTTCACACCCCTTCGAGTTTTATGGAAATTAACATGATATTTAAAGGTAGAAAAGAGTATTAGGACATGACAATGATGATATTATATTTATTTGAAGATTTGTTGGAGAATTAAACCCGGTAGAAG
>CANXYC010726731.1:0-12234 GCA_948193065.1 Aleurites moluccanus
CTTTTTTTTTTATTTATTTTTTATAATTTTTAAAATTTTAAAAAAAAAAAAAACCCGAAAAAAAACAAAAAATTAAATTTAAAAAAAAAACACTAAAAAACAACCCAAAAAAAAAAAAAAAAAAAAAAAAAAAAAAAAAAAAAAAAAAACCCTCCTTTCTACAACACCCTCCCCTCAAAAACCACCAATTTTTTTCCTCCTCCGGCACCACCACTGCTGCCAGAACCGCCGCCATTACCACAGCAGCAACCGCATCAACAAGAACAGCAATATTATTTACTATTACGATTATCATCTTTATCTCTATAGAAAATATATATATCATTAACATTTTTTTTAGGGCACGGTCAATTTGTGCTAGGAAAAATAATTATTTAGCACATTGAAAAAATGGCAGCTTCTTCAAATGCAATACAAGTTGAACAATTCGATCAATTAAAGGAAATATTTGCTCGATTCGACATGGATTCCGATGGAAGTCTCACAATTTTAGAGCTCGCAGCATTACTAAGGTCATTAGGGCTAAAGCCCTCAGGTGACCAAATTCATGTTCTATTAGCTAACATGGATTCTAATGGCAATGGGTCAATAGAATTTGATGAACTGGTCAATGCAATTTTGCCTGATATGAATGAACAAATTTTTGTAAATCAAGAGCAACTTTTATATGTTTTTCAATTATTCGATCGAGATGGTAATGGCTACATTAGCGCTGCGGAGCTTGCAGGCGCCATGGCGAAAATGAGGCAACCATTGACGTATACAGAGCTCACAGAAATGATCAAGGAGGCAGATACAGATGGTGATGGTGTTATTAGCTTCAATGAATTTACTTCTGTAATGTCAAAGTCGGCTATGGAATTTCTAGGCCTTTCTTTGTCATGAGTTAATTTATACATATGACCGATTGATGGTATGTTGTTTTTGGACACCGTCATCATTTTATCATTGTTAATTTCATTAATTAATTTGCTCACTAATCTTAGGTTTTAGGGTTAATAGACTTTGTTTATATAGGCATTTGTTGGTGGGGGAGATTATTAATTTGTTTAATGTGCATTCATTGTAAAGAAATTTTTAATTTGCTTGTTCTCTATCATTTATTTTATTTATTTATTTTTGTGTGTTGAGGTATCAAAAAGTTTTAACAAGACAGAAACTTGAGCACTGAACGATAAAGAAATTTTACGAACCCATTTAAGAGAATGATTCTATAGAGTTCATGGTATCAATCAGGAGAGATTTTGAATCTGTTGTTAGATGCAGAATGACAAATTTCAAGTAGAATTAAGACTCAGGTTATTTCGCAGAGAACTTCATGAATTTTTATGCAATTACAATCCCACGAGTAATACTGGAAATTCAATTTAAAAATCTTCACGCAACAACAGAAAGTTTAAGATGGAATAGAAGTATATATCTTAAGAAGCTGAAATAACATTCATGAAACAATCATGAAAAACAGGAAGAAAATGTACAGCATTTGATTTAATCTTCTTAAAAAGTAACTGGGATCTCATTATTGATGAGCTACATTGAAGAGAGGGGCAATGCAACTGATTCCAAACACAAGAATTTCTAGACTAGGAAGATGTATTATTGTACATTTGATCGACAAAACACTATCTACCACTATAAAATTTGATTTGGCTCAAAGCTGCCAATGAGTCAAAATTATAGTTATGGAGCCTTTTAAAACGAGAAAAATAATAGTGAAATAATTTTTAAAAAATTGATCCTAAACTAGCTACATCAAGTCACCCAATAATGTCATGTTGCAGATCTTTCTTGTCAAGCAGCATGACTAAAAACCTATACCCTGTGTCGCGTTATGTACAGTGAGAGGAAGTTTTCCTTTGCAGCAAAAATCTACAAGCATATTTGACAGGAATCTGTGCAGTGTATTTCATCAAGGGCTCTGAGGCCTCTCTCGTTGTGATCTGGCTTCAATACGGGCTGTATAACCTACTGTTGTTGGCCGAATTGACCTTTGCCGTACTATATGACAGTACTCAGGGTCTTCTGTTTGCCCATCATTTCTAAGCCACTGTATCATCTGATGATACAGAGGGAAAAATCTCATTTGAATGGCCGAATAAGTGAAATATGGGAGGAGACAGGACATCAATACAAACAGTGTAATGAGCCAATAAGATGGGGCTGGTGCACAGGCTTCAATGAAAACCTGATAGGCAGTAGTTGATATGTTAGGGTCTATTGCACCATATGCCAAGAGGAAAATATACCATAATACAATGCCACCCCAGATGAAGAGATGCTGGATGTATGTGAAATAGCTGACAGATAGTGCCATCTGGCAGTTAACCACCCACACAACACATGTGTACAAGGTAGCACCGAGGATCTCTAAACCAGCAACTTTCCCATTTTTGAGAAAGGCTTGATCTTCCATTGCAGAGATGCAGAAGAAGAAGATTAAGGTGGCACTCAACACCCCATTAAATGCCCAGCCAAATATTCGAAGCCAGCTAAACAGGATATTTTGCACACCTTCTTGGTATAGAAGTGGGAACTGTAAATTAAAAGAACAAACTATCACAACGATGGCATTTATTCTTGGATTTCAGAAACAGAAAACATTTTGTACGTTTAACCACTATATGGAGCCATTCTGCATCAAAGTATTAAACAAATGAAAAAGCATTAGAATCTGAGACAATACCTTCAGGCAAAATCGTGCAGATACATCTTGGTCAAAAACTCCAAGGGCAATCACAGGAAGTGATGTGAAGAAGACGTTATAAAGAGACAAAAACCAATCATTGTATGCAGGTTGGCCAGAGAATGATGCATATGCCTCGTAGAAGAAGAGAGTGACACCGAATGCAATGTTTTTGTAAAAGAAATAGCATATCTGCCAAACAACAAAGAATAAATGTGTCACACTTCAAATTGATTGGCTAGGTTGGTTTATATTTCAAAAAGGAGCTTATATAGGCTTTGAATTATATTCTTTCTGATCAACCACAATAGAAGAGAAAAAAGGGATGCATATCATTTTGATTTAAAGTAATTTCCAAGATTTTAGCCAGCTGCAAATATAACCATTTCAGAGAAGTTTTATGAGCATTATGATGCATGAAGAAAACATCCTCAAGATTTAATGGTAAATTAAAGGAAGATGCCATTAAAAAACTTATCATAAGACACATTGATGATAAAATAGTACCATTGATGATATCCTTCTATAACACCAATGTCCATGAACAAGTAGCAAGCGCTCCAAATATCGGAATTGTGCAACTGCAAAATCACTTGACATGACTGCCTGAAATTTTGGGAAGTCCCCAAAGTGGAGGTTAGAGAATTTATGAAATGAAACCGTCAACAAATTGGATATACATATATGAATAACAAAAAATAAACATCAGAGCAATCTGTTTACCACTTACTTGCATTCCTTCAACCCCACTGATACCAACCCCAATATCTGCTTCCTGAAGCATTCCAACATCATTTGCCCCATCACCAATTGCTAATGTTGTCTTACCTGTTTTTGTTTTAACTAATCTTGTAACCTGCATTTTTTTAATAATGCCTTGTAGGTCAATTTGTACGATTGGCATTTCCCATTTATAGATATATGCAAGGAAACAAACTCCTTCCACATAGATTAATCACAACAATACTTGTTATAAAGCATATTTTTATGTGCCATTTGTAAACCAAGTCCTTCTAGTTAATGGAACAAAAAAATAAGGTATGTTAGAGAAGTTAATGTGACTTACCAGAGCTTTCTGTTTAGGAGATGAACGGCAACAAATGACTGATGCACATCCAATGGCAAGCTCTAGAAACTTTTCCTTGACATCATCATGAAGAGCATAAGTGAGTGAATTGCCATCAATGATCAAAGCCAATGCCTCAGGACTTTCACTTGATGCAGTGAGCAGTGCCTTCCCCTCATTTATCTGACGGAGGACACTTGCCTTGGTAGCCTGCAGAGTCAATCAGATCCTGTCAAGCTCTTGAGTTGCAATAACTAGAATCCTAATTGGGATAAGTTGGAAATTCAAAAATAATGCTAGTAGCATTTAAACCTAGGTCACACTACATTTTGTTTGACAGTAGGTATTCTGCAGACACTTGATATGAACAAGAAGTTGATTAATAAATGAACATATCCCCTAATATGAATTCATCATTCTTAATCTTTATTAGAAATTTGCTTCTTGTTAATCTTTATTAGAAATTTGCTTCTTGGTACTAAATGATTAACTTTCTACTTGTCTAAATGTCACAAAAACACTACAGCAATTAAAATTGAAATTACCACAGCAGCAGCATCCTTGTCCTCCATTTTCTGTAGGGCTTTATTTTCTGAGGTCTCCGAGCTGATTATTATTTGTTTCATTCCTTGTCTAAGTAAACTACAGGCAAAACTGCAAGATTGAGCATCAAGTCAGAAAGGCTAGTGTTGAACCTCAACAACTATTAACATGGAATTGACAATCCATTGATCATACCCAATGTTAATTGCTGTCTCCATCTTATCCCCAGTCAAAACCCAAATTTTAATTCCAGCTTGAGCAAGTTTGTCAATACATTCAGGAACCTGTCCAGAATGAAATGAAAGAAAAATTTGATTTCAAACACTACAGTTAGTCTCTAAAGAAGTTATTTAATACGTTGTTATATTTGCATGTGATGGGAAAGTGAACCGGTCCTTTTTGTTCCTTTAGCTATAAGCAGTTTTCGACATATGAAAAGAATTAATGCGGTATATAACGAAATAGTGATTTCTGGAGTTTGGAAAGAAAATATGTTAGGTGACTTCTTGTTATCAGATTTTCTGATGACAGAAGCTCTTTGGATGATAAAAGCCAAGTGATTTATTTTGCAAAACTTGAAAATACTCCATTTCTCCATACTGATACTGAATGTTCAATGCCCTAAGATTTTTTTTGAAACTCACCCCATTTTGAAGTTTGTCTTCAACTGCTGTCGCGCCGAGAAGAATCAAATCAGCCTCAATCTTAGCTGCCACTTCTTCAATCATTTCCTCACGCTCTGCACTTACTGAGGTCTTGGCGTCAGTAAATTCCCGATTGAACTCACTGTATTCTTCCTCGTCAAGTTCGCGATACGCAAGTACCAAAGTCCTCAAACCAGCATCAGCATACTCACTAATGTGCTCTTTGGTTTGCTCTTCAAATTCTCTTCCATTCTTTGCGAGTCTTTCAAACATGACACTGCAAATCAAAGACAAATTAATTTATAAAATATGTTAAAAGAATATAAACAATAAAAATATGAAATCATCAATCAACATGAAATAAGCAATATATTTCATCTGCAATAACTGTGAATATGATGAATATGGGGGTCCATTGCAGCTTTTCCTTATTAGGGGGAGGCATCCCTCTTTGAGAGAATATACAGAGTCAGATCTCGGGTTATCACTCTGAGGCAAGGTAGTTTATCATCTAAGCAATTCTCCACAAGAGAATTCAAAAATCCAGTGAGTCATTGGTCAGTGGTCAGTGGTCACTAGGGCCTATTCGGCATTTTTGTTGGTGTTGTAGCTTTGTTGATAGTACCATCACCTTCTATATGTTAATAAAAGTTATTAAATTTTGTTTTATTGTAAATTCAGCATGTTTTATTGATAAGAATTACATAGCAAACAGTAAAATGCTATTGCAACATCTAAAAGGGTGTTGTGTCATATTACCAACCTGTCAGCACCTTTACAAAGCAGCAGCAACTTTCCAGCCTCATCTCTTACGATTACAGACATCCGCTTTCTAGAGCTACTAAACTCGATAATGTTCAAAAGTTGATAATATCTGCAGAAATGAGGAAAAATAATAAGCTGGCTTACCTGAGCAAAAGACTCAGATGTTTATCAGCCAAAATAGAGAAAAGGTGGCTTTTCGATGAGCAAAGGAAATGCCTGTCCTGTAATCTGGTACCTCATATTCAGATCATCTGTTTTTAGATGGACATGTTGCAAATATATTGAACAGAACTATGTATGCAGACTAGCCCTTTCTAAGTGAACAATATGTAAGTCCTGAAAAAAATATGCAAGGATAAGAATAAGAAACAACCTTTCAACTTTCCTGCCAGATACTGGATCTAACTCATTAAGTGAGATACTCGTTTGTGTCCTTTCATAAAATTCAAACCCAAGTTCTCTTGCTGCAATCACAAATGCTGCCTCATCAGGTGATTCAGCTTCATATGTTATTCTCTCAGTTTCTTCATCAATTTCAGGTATTGCAGTGTGGCAGATAGCCAGTAACCTTAGAAACCTTTGGATTACATCAGCACGAGGTTCACTTATCCAATGACCATCAGTAATTCTTTCATCTGCAAAATTGTACCCTTTTATGGATGGTTTTTGTTCAGTTTGCTCCTGAAAAGTGGCCTCTTCTTCTATCTCCTCTTGAGGTAAAGGTGACCCCTTTCTCTTAGACATAGCTCTCTCAACTTCAGTCACTCCACGGCCGTAGGATGTCCCAGCCACAGAACACTTGATAAACTCCATTGAGTTGCAAGTCAATGTTCCTGTTTTATCAGAAAGTATAGTGTCAACTTGGCCAAGTTCTTCATTTAAATTTGAGGTCCTTGCTCGTGCTGGCTTATCAGCTTCCTCATAGTACATTTGCTGATCTTGGTTGATGAAAATGCTCTGAAGAACTTTGACAATTTCTATTGACACATACAAGGAAATGGGAATCAAATAGCTATACAACATGAGTGCAGTCAAAAAATGCAAAATAGCGGCGGCCGGTGCTCTCTTTGGGTCATAATAAACTGTAGTATCATCTGGTCTGAGATACCATCTTTTCATCCTTCCATCTTCAAGGTCTTCCCTTGTTGCAATCCCAAAGAAGATTGACCCGATAAAAGACATTATGACCAATATAAAGAACAAGAGGTAGACAATCTTATCTGTCCTTCTCTCAATTTTGCTTCTCTTGGAAGGGGGTTCAGTTGAATTCTGCATAACCTTTGTGTCGTGACCTGTGAAAATAACTACTCCATAAATATAATCAGTATTTCGTAACTTTGAGTCTCTAAGCAGAAGCTGCTGAGGTGAAAGAGGGTGCCGTTGCTCTCCAAGCTCCAAACTGCCTATGAAAGAGTACAAATTTGCATTTGGATCTTCACATCTTATTAAAGTCTTGAAATCTTGAAAGCTAGAGTCATCATGAAGATTTGAAGTTGCATCTAATGCTTGTTTTAGCTTCAAATTGGTTTCCCCATCAAGATTCATGGTCTCAACATAGCAAATTGCTTCCTCGTAACTTGATGAAAGTAAGATAAGATCAGCGGGGAAAAACTCATCCTTTTCCACCTTTACAATGTCCCCAACTTTCAAATCCCTCCATTTACTATGATGAAAAACACCATCCCCACGATGCACTTTTACTTTGCGATTGTTCACTTCAATATCCTGTTAACATTTTAACAGAATAGATTATGCATCCAGACTTCCAGCGTAAGAAGTTAATCAAATAACAGTGAGCATATGGACATTGCAATGAAAAAGAATAACAAATAAAGAGGTCTAAAACCAACCCTGAACCCTCAAGTCAAATGAATAAAGAAAATAGCTAATAATAAGACTGAAAATAAAACATCATGCAAAAGACTTAAAAAGATTCAATTTCAATCTGGATGAAACATCATCTGTATATTCTGTGTCAACCATGGAAAATGTCAAACAAACCATGGGAGACAGGTTGGAATGGATTGCACTCAAATCCAATCTAAACTTCCAGCATTAAATTGCACAAGACAAAAGGAAGAAAAAAAACTAAATAGATAAATCAAGCCATTCGAAAACAACCAAACTCTTCATTTTAGATTAAGAACCAACTGGGAATCACCAAAAATGCGTAAAGCCTCCTCAGCTTTCTTCAATTTTCTGTTAAAGAATTATGCCTCAAATTTGAGCCAGATTGCTATCTTAAACACATTTTTTATGCATAACTATATATATATAACAACATGAAGACCAAAAATTTGAATTTAATTTAGAATTGGTAACATGAAGAAACCTACCTGTCTTTTTCTCCTCCAATCTTCAAGCACCTCTTTCCCCATGGTAGCTCCAATAACAACAGCAAGAGGAACGACATTACTGACTGCTGTATATGGTGATAGTGGAGTAAAAGACAATATGGCACACATAAGGAAATAAAAATTGGCTACTCTCCTGAATTGCTCAAATAATGACTTAGGGAAAAATGTTGCAACAGTATACTTGGTAGTTCTAACATAATTACTGCTATAATTGAGCACAACAGCCTCAAAGCATTCAGGGTCATTGCAATAGATTACCCTTGAGAAGCCAGGCCCTCCAATCAGTGAATGGTCCCCTTTGAAAGATGCCTTCCCACATGAGAAAGCATGAATTCTGCTAAAATGTTGTTTCTTTCTTCTACCTCCAGCCATTATATGCGATTAACAGCTATTTTTTCCAAATTAATCACACACATAAAACTCACCAACTGGAATTAATTTACTTATCGAAGGGAAACTTTGCTTTTCAAGAAAATTTCGATACACAGTAAGTTAAAGAGCTAGATTCCAAGATAGTAGCTTGACAGAAACAAATCCCTGATAATCAACAGCCAAAACAATAATCTTTTATAATTTGGCGATAATAATAAAAAAAAAAAATATATGTAGATAAAAGGAAAAGTAGCAAATTAAAGCAATCACAAACTAGAGACTAACCAAAAATATTATTAATCCTGAAAAGAAACACTAGACATGAAGTATCGGATTGAAGTATAGTTAAAATTCTTAATCTAGAAAAATCAAATAAAATAAGAAAAACCCAAAAGGCAAAAAGAAAGCTTTTAATCAAAAGGCACTAAAAAAAGGAGCAAAAATATTCCTGGTCATATATTCGGATCCCCCTGGAACAAGACCAAAAGGAAAAGCAAATAAATTTTTATTCTACAGAACTTTTGTTTATAAGCTAAGAACCAAGCCTGCCATGTCTTACTTTGACTAATAGCTACATAACAGAAGCAAAAAAATTAAAAACGTGCATTTGAGTTTCTCACCTAAACATTTCATAATAACAAAACTCAACCCACATCATCAAGTAAGAAGAAGAAAAATAACTTAAAATTCTTAGCTTAATCAAACAAAATTAGAAAGTTCCACAGCTATTAATCAACTACTAAAAAAAGGGTGTCAAGAAATTAGGAAGATGGTAACAGCTAAGCAAGAAAAAAAAATGGAGTGGAGAACAAGGATTCTAGAAGGTCAAAAAAAAGAAGCTGTTAAAAGAGAAATAAAACTTACAGAGTCATAGAAACAGCAGAATTCTTGCATGATACGCAAATTGTGTTGTGGGTCAACTGGGATTTTTCTTTATTCTTTTTTTTTTTTTTCCTGGTTTCTTGAATCTTGGTATACGCTCTGTAAAGCTTCACATGATCTAAACAAAGTCAAGTAACAAAATTGTAGGCGATCTAAGTGGTTAATAGCAGTACGTAAGCCAATACACAAATGCAGCTTCAAATTATTCAATCAATATAATATTTATATTGATTGAACATAATAACAGAGAAAGACGAAGAGAAAAAGAGATCAGAGATTGAAGACAAAAAATAAAAAGATTTTGAAAGACAGTTGAGGGAGAGAGAGGGTTTAATAAATGAATGAAAAATGGAAAATAAAAATTTTCTAAATAAATAAAAGAATTTTTAGGCAGAGCAGACGGCAGATGTGGTAAGGATGAGGCAGCGCAGCTTGTTTGAAGGGTCAAACAAAGACCAATCATAGTTTTGTAATAGTGACAAATTAACAATTCACGTGGCCAACCTTTTTATTTTTATTTAATTTTTTTTTATTTTAATTTAGATAATAATATTTTTGAAATTTATTTTATTTTATTTATTTATTTCAATTAACAACAAAACTCGACTTTATGACAATCAGAAATATTTTTCGTAAAAGATAATTAAATAATATATTTTAATTTTGGAAAATTTCCTATCATATATCCTGAAAAGTTTTATTGAAAAAAAAATTTAACATCAAATAATGAAAAAAAATATAAAAAAATTATAAATGAGTACAAATGAATTAATTTTATATAAATAAATTTTAATATTTATCTATTTATAAATTTATTTACACTCATAAATTTTAATATAAAAATAGAAATGCATATCAAAACAAGTTAAATTTTATAATTCATATTTAAATTCTCACTATTAAATTGATAATAAAGTTGAAGAAAATATATTAATCGATTTATTTATAAATAAGTGTCAATAACTTATTAATGTTAGGTCACAAGTTAAATATAATTTTATTTAAGGAATGTATTAAAAAAATCTTAAATTAAATAATGATAAAAATTATAAATAATTTATAAATGAATCTATATTAAATTTAGTATAAATTAATTTTTTTTATAAATAGATTTAATTATTTACTCAATTATAAATTCATGAGCGTACATGGCATTAACTTTAATAAATTTATCCCTGTTTTCGAACTTATATAAGTTACCTTATATATTTAGATTTTTGTGCCTGTTAAGAAAGACAAATCACTATTTAATATTTTAATTACTTTAGCAATATAAAATTAGCAAGTGAACATGAGATATTTTACATTAAGTGCACCAACAATGTAAAAGGGTTGAGGGGGTTGTTGTCTATTTTTACATAACAGTTTTTCATATGATTCATTTTAGTTATTTAAAAATTTTTTAAAAAAAATTTAAAAATTATATTTTGATGGTGTTTGATGTATAAAAATTATATTTTGATAGTGTTTGATGTAATGAATCTATTAATATATTTTTTATTCTAAACAAAAATCATTTGGACTATTAAAATGTATTAGAAATTTTATATATTATATTTAATGGTCTACATTTAACGCATTTATAATACATTTTTAACAATCTAAATGATTTTTATTTAGAATGAAAAATATATTAATAGATTTATTACATCAAACACTATCAAAATATAATTTTTAAAAATTTTTAAGCAGTTAAAATGGTTACACAGCAGTCCCCTCAACCCAATGTAAACATTCAATAACAATAAATATGGAAAGAAACATTCATTTGTAATTAATTAACACAAAAAGAAATTCTAAAACTAAATTAACATTACATATATGACATCATTATTTTGAGGTTGCAAAATCATTCTAAAAAAAAAAAAAACTTTTTTCCTAATTGCAAAGTAATTTGAAAAAATAATAAATAATTAAATATCAAATTTTGATAGGAAAATATTTAATTATCAAAATTTAATAATAATTAACTTTATAATTAAATAAATATATATTTATATATTGTTTATTACATTTTATAGTTTATTTTTGTGTGTTTCTTAATTTTTTTAATGGATATATTAAATAAGATAATTTATATAGAAAATTTATTAAATAGGATATGAGCATATTTTTTTTACTCATATAAAATATGATAAAAATAAAAATATATTCATGTGAATTCACTTTTTTATGAGTAGAAGGAGCATGTGAGTAGAAGGAGCATGTTCTCATCCTATTTAATAATTTTTCATTTATATATGTTAATGATAGCAATTAACGTTTTATATTAATGTAATAATAATATTATAAAATGATAGTTAGCATATAATTAGTCTTTATTCTTTATTATTATAGCCTTCATTTTTTCTAACTCAAATTTATATATTAAATATTATAAGAAATTATGACAATGAGAAAATAATTTTTATAATATTAATTTTAATTTATGTGTGTATGAGTTGTGTTCCCTTTATGGAACTGCTAAAGTAGGGTGCTTGCTATGGTTATTTGAGAAAAATTCAAGTAAACTTTATTTGAGTTTAAAATAGTTATTTTTAAGTTGGCTATAGTAAATTTAATATTGCTTATCGGGTGAATAAGTTTTCCTTTTATCTTTCTCATTTATTTTCTATTTCAACTTCTTTCTGGCCTTATTATTTGGTACTACACCATATTTCTTTCTCCATCATTTTTTTCTCTTTCATCATTTCTTTATGGCCTTACTAATATATATATTAATAATGTAATATCTGCCATTTTTGAAGTGTAATTATCAATTTTATTTTATTTGGAGAATTTTAAAATTTTAATGAGAAGTTTGGAAATTTCAGAAATTTTGCTTTGACTGCAGCAGGATTCAGTGTTGGCCATTACTTGCTCTTAAAGACATATTTGGGTAAAGTGTAAAATATGAAAGTTGTTAATCTATGTTTTAACTAT
>CANXYC010726749.1:0-16170 GCA_948193065.1 Aleurites moluccanus
TTTAAATTATTTTCTCCTTTTAAATATGATATTTATTCCATAAAATTCCATCGGGCGAAAAATAACCATTTTGCCCCCAGTTCATCAAAAACTCAAAATTTACCAATTAAGTCCTAGCAGCCTTTAAACCATTTCTATGCCTAGAACTAATTCAAATAACATGCATAAATACCAATTTCATGCATAAATATATATAAACATAACAATATAAAGAAATTAAAAATCTCCCCCCGAAGATCTCTATAGAGATTTGGTTCAGGCTAAACTGAGGTGTTACAGATTGTATGTTACTTATACAATTGCCATTGATCTTATTGATAATTGAATTGACTGATATCGAGTTCATTGATATGGAGGATGTCATTGTTGCATAATGGTAATTGTTAATATGTTGTTCCTTGACATTGATCCTAATGTGGCTTGACAGAGCTACCGATCCAACAGGGTAGTGGGAAAATACTGTCGGCGATATGCACATTGCATTACTGATGCCCTAGCTAGGAGGGGTTATGGTCCCGGCCATAAGACCTGATCAGTCTTATGCTCACTGATACTGATATGCTACTGGAGAGCTATATGTTCACATATGGTCCATACTGATTACTGGAGATTATATGATTTCATACAGTCCATCCCTTTATCTGTCTTTCCATATGATACCGAGCCTGTATTTTATTCTTTAACTATACTGTGACCTATTATAGATTCTATATACTGTTATTCGACTCATTGATACCATTGTTTCATTGCTACCTATTGTTTATTGTTGATGCATATAGATTCATTGAGTATCTTATATACTCACATTTTTTTTGTTTACCCATTTTAGGAGAGGAGTAGAGTGCAGAATCCTGTCGTCTATCATCCGGGGATTTCTGCCAGTATTACTGATGTATATATTCTGATTTGTATTATTTTGATGTTTATAATCTAGCTGCTCTATGGGATATGTATGGGTTAGCTAGGAAATGAACATGTATATACATAATATTTGATGACATATGAGTTATATGATGTTTATATGATATGATATATGGATTGTTACAGCTAAGTGCAACAAATTATAGAATGAATTACAGAATAACAGAATGGATGGTAATTAACTAAAATGGATAATATATTATGGTTTATAGATTATGCATGTGATACTGGGTTCTACGGTTGACGGTCGCTATTGGCATCTCTCGTGCCCTAGGACTGTCGTGATCCAGAAACGGGTCGTGACAATTATTTTCTCCTTCTTGCAACTTTGTTCTCCGTAGTATCCATAATTCTGTTGCTTTAACGATTAGAGGCAAGAGGAGTGAGGAGAATATTTGGGATGGAGAGGAAAAGAGAGATGTTGTTGGAAGAGAAAGAACAAATTAGTTAAGGGTTGAGGGTTTGGAAGGAGGAGACAATGGATGTGGAGAGTGGAGACAATAGTGGCGATGCGATCGTGTGGAGGAGATGGATTGGAGGGAGAATAAGGAGGTTTTCTTACTGGGGAAATAATAATGGCAAGAAAGAGTTTGAATTTTGAGGGTGGATGTATGAGATTGTTGCTCGTTCTTTAATACTTATGGATTCAGAATCTATGGCTTCTCTGGATCTTGATCATGAATTATTATTATTATTATTTTTTTTTATTTTTTTTATTTGAGGTTTGAATAAATTTTATTGTTTTATTTTGGGTATATTTTCATTAATTAGTTAATATAAATTGATTTTGTTGTATTTTTATGCAAAAACAATTAGATTTATGCCTTATATTTTTCTAGGAAAACAGGCTGAGAGAAGGTTAGAGGAAAATATTATTGGCGTGTGGGAACAAAAAAAAAAAATTCTCTAACAATGTTGATGTGGCTTATTAAAATATTTTAAATGGTTGTGTGTCAATTACATTATTTTTCTGTTAATAAATCTAATGGAAAATAAGCTGATAAATTTTTATGTTATAATAGGGATTTTTATGTTATAAAAATTAATTAAGGGACTAATATATATTAGTTAATAATTGAAGAACGATTGATATAATTTATCCGAAAATAATAGGATAAGTAATAACTAAAACAACTGTCCAAGCAGAAATAGATAACTTGGATTTGAAGCTAGCTAGGCAGCTAGCGTGGTTCATCTGACGATACATATAGTCTGCCAAGACTTAATTACGGTTGATACATGCTGACATATATTTATGAGTGAGGAGTTGAAGTATATGCATTGCATAATTTATAAAACTAGTAAAATTTTATATTAACTAATTTAAAATGGTAGGTAATTAATAGATTAAAACTAAAAACTACACAATGCAACCTTACAAAATTATATTATTTATTTCTGAAAATTATTTATACATTTGCAACTTTAATTTGTTTTATATGAATTTAAAATATAATTAAGTAATGGCTGGTATTATTTTTTAATTATGATTAGATTTTAACTCATTTTAAAAATTTAATTCTATTCCTTGTATACTTCACCTCCTTCTATTTATTTTTAGGCCGATGATAAAAAATTTAATATGATATCGGAACATATTTTTATCCTAATTTATTAAATTAAAACCCGTTAATTCCCAATACTAAATTACCAGTTGGATTAGGACCCATTAATTATCAAATATCAATGAGTTGTACTTATAAACTTGTAACTTATCAAATTATCAAATTGTCTATCAATAATCTAATAATTGAATTGTTAAGTAGCAACTGGATTATACTAATTATCACTTGAGGAGAAATATTGAAATATAAAATAAATCACACATTGAAAAAATAATGAAATCATAAAATAGTATTTATATGAATTTAAAGTATAATTAACTAATGATTAGTTCTAATTTTTAACTATAATTAAATTTTAATCCATCCTAAAAATTTAATTATATATTTTTTTAAATTTCACCTCCTCTCATTTACTTTTTGAACCAATTATAAAAAATTTAATAATATATCTATATATCTATATATCTATATATATATAATGGTGGATATTCAGAATATTAAAATTCGAGATTCTCAATCTCTCTATACTATTAAATAAAATAAAATGGGTAAATCAATTATCTAACCACACAGTTGAATTTAATTTTTAATTAAAACTAATTCATATATGATATTTTCTTACAATTTCAATAACTAATCCAATAGAATCAAGAAAATAGATTTCTATATAAAAAAGTTCATGATATTACTTTACTAACAACAACAATAATAATAAAATATTTCCTGTATGAAGAGCAAATTAAATTAAGAAAAGGGTGCAAAATTAATTGCAAAAGCAAGCTAATTAAGTCTATAAAAAAGCTTTTTGATTTAGTGATATTAAAATTCTCTTTAAAATTGAAAAGTGTCAAATTTAATTCTCAATCTAGTCAAATTAAAAAAGAAAGAAAGAAAGAAAGAAGTAATGGCATTATGAGAAATTGGGATGACTCACTTTATGAATTGTTGAAGATGTTACGAGAAAGATTATATATTTATTGTATGGAATCGGATTATTCATAGTGTTGCCAGTTGGCAGTTGCCACTGCTCAAACTTAAAAAGGAAAGAAAAAAAAAAAATCAAAGAGAGGATCATCAAATTCAATGGCCCCGTGGCTCCTCAGAGTCCGCACTGTACAGTGACTTTTGCCTTGGCTTGATATAGGGAACAAAATTCAAGTTTCCCATTTCAGAATATAAATCAGAAAAGTGTGCATCTCTCTTGTTGGGTCTTCAAACCACTCCTTTGAAAACCACCCATTTTGATATATATATATATATACACTAAATTTTAGCTTTTTATTTTTATTTTAAATTTTAACTTATTTTAATTTTTTAAAATAAAAAAGTATCTGAACCTTGTAGTTGCTTACAATGTTAACTTCCAACCAAATTTCAATCTCACTTGGGCCAAATTTATGTGTTTCTATTTTAATTTTCTACTATATAGATCTCGGTGATTCTCAGTTTATTCACATATTAATATAATTGGTTTTATATCAAATTAATGTCTTTTCATTGAAGCCAAATCAATTTTTTTTAGAGTAAATTATTATTGCCCTTTAAACTATTACTTAATTCACTATTTAGTAGGTGTTTGGTAAAATTTTTTAATACAACTGTTAGTTTTTTGTTTTCAAACAGCTGCGTTATAATGTTTGATTACTGACAATTATTAGTTGTTAAATAGTTATTAGATAATTAAATAACTGTTGTTTGCAAAACTTATAAATTAAAGTTTTTTTTGAAAAAGTTTCTGCTTTTTTAATTAAAAAAATAAATTATTTTTTAAAAATAATATTTAAATAAAAATAAATATTAATATTTATCATTAATAATTATTGAGTATAATAACAACTAACAACTAATAATAATTTTATAAAATATTTATAACAATCAGCTATTAAATAATAACTGTCAACTATCAATTAATAACTATTAATTAATAATTATCATCAATAATTAACAGCTAAATAAAACGGAGGGTTAAGCGATTACCGTTGTTAATTATGGAGGAAAGTGAAAATACTCTCATATTCTAGCAAAATGTATGGTTGAGCTATTCCTATTCCCCCTAGCCTTCTTGTACTCCCACTAAAGAGCTGCAATAAATTAGGAAGATTGAAAAGACGATTTGCTCATGTTCAAATTAAAATTTATTTTTGGCCAATTATTCAATATACTTTTACCTACATAAATGTGAGATCTACCTTCAATAAATTTAAATGAATCTCAAATTTTTGAGTGTCGAGTGCATTATTTCTTATTGCAATTGATGCATCTAAAAAATATTTTATACGTGATGATCAAAATTAGACCTGGTAAATGGGTACTCATGGGTACTCTCGAGTACGGGTCTTTACGAGTATATCCAATAGGTATGGATATAAATTATTAATTTTTTAATGGGTACTAAATTGTCATACCCATACCTATCTACTACGGGTAGCGGGTATCCATGACTATCCATTCATATTTTTAATTTCTTTTATTTATCTATAATTCATTTCAAGAAATACTATATTTTTAATATAAATTTTGTCTTTCTAAATTTTTTTCTAAGAAACCATTTTATAGTCTATTTTCAAATTCATATAATCCTGCACAATAAAAAAAGACAAGTACATTTTCAAATAAAATAATTCATTTTTCTTGATTGTAACCTCAAGCTTATTCTCATTATCCACCGATAGGAAATATAATTAATTATAAATTTATATTATACCAATGAGTTATACATATAGTTTTGAATATCTATTTAAAAGTTTCAAATAATAACAAAACAATACAAATTTAAAAGTTTTAAACAATAGAAAATAAGAAAGTCACAAAGAAAACAATTCATAAAAAAAAAAAAACTAAGAATGTAACATTAATGTTGCAGAGTTAGTCTTCTACTGACATTGACAATGATATATGAAGTTGTTTATCGGTCAAATCATCACCTATATTTATCAAAAAAGAAAAAATTAATTCTAACATATCAACAAAATAATTTATTAGTTTCATTTTTCTTAGATAAACCAAATAAAAAAACATAATAACTTACTTTCAACATCAAAACCACATATTCATGTACGAGTGCAAAGAAAAGAGAAGAATAGTCTGTGTTATTTAGAGCGGCTACTGTGTAACTGTGAACGTAAAATAATTATATAAAATCATAAATTTTTATTAATTTGTGTATATATATATATATATTTTAAAAGATACCTGTGGATATGAGTATAAACGGATGCACCCATTGGGTAACGGATAAAAAATACTCGTTTTTTAATGGATGCTTTTTTTAACATCCATTACTCGTATTACTTGTGGGTATCTGCGGGTATCCATAGATACGGATAATTTTTGACAGGTCTAGTTGCATTGGTCAAGTAGCTAGTTTAGGAATGGGAGCTTATTCTCCCATTAAGGAAAAAAAAAAACAAAAGGAACTGAATTAAGTTTTAAGTATAAATATATATATTTCGATCAATTTGATTATTTTAAATTATTTTTATTAAAAATTAAATCAAACCAAACCAATCGAATTAAATTTAATTCAATTTGATTTGATTTTCAATTAGCCATAAGGTAAGTTTTAAGGTAGAGTACTTGTAATTTGCATGACAGCAGCAATGTTTTTTTTACGGTGAGTGTAGATATCATATTCAAAGAACTGAATTTGTATTAAAATGTTATTTTACAAAATATCTCCAGCAAGTGGTTAGAAGAAAATTTTAGCTTTTCTTGAGAAAATTTATTTTCACATCAAAAGATAGCTATCAGTGCTTGCTTATTTTCCTGTGCCGTGTGCCGGTTGAAGAGTTGCTGAATATTTTTTCATAATGTGTGTCATATTATAAATATTTAAAAATTTTTATAAAAATTTTTAAAAATTATAATTTGATAGTGTTTGATATAATAAATTCAATAATATATTTTTTATGCTAAATAAAAATCAAAATTGATAGGAAAAAATATATTATAAATTTTATATATCATATTTAACGATATAAATTTAACGTATTTATAATGTAATTTTTTATTGTCCATTTGATTTTGTTTAGCATAAAAAATATATCATCATATTAAATACTATCAAATTATTATTTTTAAAAATTTTAATAAAATTTTTTAAATATTTAAAATATGACACATGAGAGATTACTATATAAAAATACATACGCCGCGTGCATGTGTCCTTGTGAAAGCCGTGAACAACTCAACTTTTCCAATTCACAGGCAAACGACAAGAATTTTACTAAATGCAATTATTTTATACATTTTCTTGTCTAGACTAAAACAGAAGTTAGAACTAGTTCTAGCTGCAATAAAAATCAGAACCAATAAGTCATTTTAAGAGCAGAAAGTGCATATTCAAGTTGTTGGGTTGAGAAAATAACTTCTCACCTTCTATTCTCTTCCTTCCATTTTTGCATTATATTCTGTGAGCTCAAAAGGATTTATTCAGATTTGTTCCGTTTCCTTTACAATAGATACTGAAAAAGATTGGAGAAGTTAAATCGACAAGAAATGGCCTTCGAAGAGGATATAGAAAATGGTAATGGTAGAAACGGTGTGGATGAAGAAGTGAGAGAACCTCTAATGAGTAAGAATTTAGCAAATGAAGAAAATGGATCTAGAGAACAGAATAGCAGCAAAGACAGTGTTTGGATGGTTTACTTAAGCACGTCCGTTGCAGTGTGTGGTTCTTTCGAATTTGGATGCTGTGTAAGTCATTTTTTTTTGTAGTTCAAGTCAGACATCAGCTTTTGAATTTTAAATTTCTGAGAAGAAAATGTTTATTTAGTTCTGATTAACTGTTTGCTTTAGGCGGGCTATTCCTCACCTACTCAAGATGCTATAACAGAAGATCTTTCTCTATCTCTAGCACAGGTAAGTTAATGGCATGCCTCTTTACCTGTTCAGCATCTATCCTGCTAAAGACAGAATTTTTTAGAGAATCTATTGTAAATCATAAGAAAATTTTTGTGGGATTCTCATTAAATAACACATTAAATATGTAGCAGAAGATAAGAAAATGCCTTTGCTAACTTATTAGTACCACAGACACTAGCCACCCCGACTGAGGTCACATAGCAAACACTCTGAAAGCATTTTGACAGGAAATATTGAGAGTGCTAGAGGTCAATTTGTTTGTTTTTTCGAGATATCAGTGAGCCACCCCTAAATGCAGTGATCAAAGAATTTGTAGTTTTCAAATTCCAGGATTAATTTGGATGTAATTCATAATAACTAGTCTAAATATATGTTGGCAATAGCTTCAAAGAGCACACAACTGAAAACAACACGCATGAGAAGAAGAGGCATAACAATCTAAAAAAACAGTTTATATCATTAATAGAAATCAGTGTTGGCAAAAATGTATGATGTTTGTGAATAATCAAACCATTTTGATTAACAACAGCATATGGAATGAAGTACTATTATGGCTTTTCTGTGAAAATTTCATACATGATTCAGAACAATGGCAATGTTTCTGATGTTTGGCAATATTTCCAAACTTATGTGACTTCGTGTTGTATGCAGTATTCTGTGTTTGGTTCCATATTGACATTTGGTGCGATGATTGGAGCAATCACAAGTGGACCAATTGCTGATTTTATTGGTCGAAAAGGGGTAAGAAAGGGATGTTCTAATGTATTATTGGGATTGAGGACTATTGTACGGGATTCAAATCCTTTAACATTTGACCATCGGATATCTACCATATAACATTGTGGACATGTGGAATGTATGCAGGCAATGAGAGTGTCTACTGCCGTCTGTGTTGCTGGGTGGCTTGCTATTTACTTTGCTAAGGTTTGTGTCAAATCATTGATTCAGCTGAATGGAAACCAAAATGATTTTCCACTTTCCAGAGATGTGATGCATTTTTGTATTGATCAACATAAAAGGGGCCTTTGGCATTAGATATCGGAAGACTGGCAACAGGATATGGGATGGGAGTCTTTTCCTATGTGGTACACTTTTCTTTTCTTCTCCAGAATTTACTTCGTAATACATGTTTTTATATGAACTATTTACTAGAAAACCTGTATCTAATAACTTTGATTCCATTTTTGAATTTGACGGCAAGGTGCCAGTGTTCATAGCTGAAATTGCACCCAAAAATCTTCGTGGAGCTCTAACAACTCTAAATCAGGTAAAGATATAAAGAACAAAATTTGAGAAACACCTTATTCAAGGATTGTAGATAATCGTTTCATATCATTCTACAGCTTATGATATGTAGTGGAGTGTCCGTTTTCTACATAATAGGGACAGTATTATCATGGAGGGCTCTGGCATTAAGCGGTAAGATTTCTTGATCTACTGTTTTCAATATTCAATCATGAAAAGAATAGTGACAGGCGAGGCTTACCTGTGAAGTGCTTGCAGGACTCATCCCATGCGCGATTCTGCTTTTGGGTCTATTTTTCATTCCCGAGTCCCCAAGATGGCTGGTAAATAATGACAATATAGCAATATGAAACATCTCTCTCTATACACACATCAATTGATAACAATGAAATTGCATAAAATACGTCTTATGAATGCAAATGCAGGCAAAGATGGGACGTGAAAAGCAGTTTGAGACAGCACTAAAGACACTTCGTGGCAAGGACGCTGACATAACTCATGAGGCAGCTGAGATCAAGGTTCTTAATCCTGAAATCTGGCTACAGTCCAGCCCTTGTTGATAGTGTTTTTCAATTCAATTCAAAAGAAAATATGAAAAAGAGGAGTATGTCTTTGCCTTGCAGGATTATATAGAAAGTCTTGAGCGGCTCCCAAAAGCCAAACTGCTAGATTTGTTTCAAAGACGATACCTGCGCTCAGTTATTGTAATTATTTCTCTTTAAGATCATATTTTTCTTTTCTTTTCTTTTCTTTTCAATTCATCTCGTCAAAAAAGAAATATCCTTCACAAACTCTTGACATTCAACTATCAACATGTTCTTCTAACCTCTTACTTATCTGACCAGATAGGAGTTGGATTGATGGTGTGTCAGCAATTTGGAGGAATCAATGGAGTTTGCTTCTATGTCAGCAACATTTTCGAGTCAGCAGGTAAAGAGATCTTAATAATGTTAATGAAAAACCTAATGCAAGCACTTTTGATCAACAAGAGCAAGAAAACATCAGTTCTCTTTGGTTAATCAGACAAGAATATTCTTCATCATTCTCTTTAGCTCCTATAATAAATTCATTTAACATATATAAGAAAATCAAAAACTTAAGTTTGATCTGATATCTCAAATTTTTATGCATTTAGCTCTGTTATTGGCATTCTAATTATTTTATTTACAATATTTCAGGATTTTCTGCCACTGTTGGGACCATAACCTATGCCATTATTCAGGTTTCTTAGTCTAGCAAACTTTATCAACTTCAAAGAAGATAAAAATATATCCATCTAGCAGGAAATTGAAATCAATTTATATTGCAGGTTGTAGTTACTGGCCTTAACACGACCATTATAGATAAAGGTGGAAGAAAGCCTCTCTTATTGGTAACATTTTGTTCAAGTCTCAGTTAACTCAGAAAATTGAGTTGGAAATATCCCCTTTCACAGATATTGAAAGTTAAATTTTGTTTTTTTTGCATATTAGATTTCTGGATCAGGATTGGTCATTGCCTGCTTGATAACTGGGCTTTCATTCTATCTCAAGGTTACCCCCAAACCATCAGCCTAACAATTTCTAACTTCTATTTTATCTTTCTCAAATATTAACAAGTAGAGTAACTTCCGATGAATCAGGATAATGAATTGGCACTCAAGGCTGTACCCATACTCGCAGTTACTGGTGTACTGGTAATCTCCCAAGCATTTTTAAATAAGCTATTCACCCAGATTGATCTCTAAAAAAATAACTTTACATTATTTCTTTTTTTTTTTTTCCTCTCTTATAATTTTTCTCTGGGTACAGCTATATATAGGATCATTTTCAGCAGGAATGGGTGCAGTTCCTTGGGTTGTAATGTCAGAGGTAATCTACTTAGCAACATGAAAATTCTATTTGCAGATTATAATCCCACCAATATTAAAACAAAAATTCCCTTTTGTTGCAGATATTTCCTATAAATATTAAAGGAGTAGCTGGAAGCCTAGCAACACTAGTAAATTGGTTTGGTGCATGGACAATTTCCTACACCTACAACTTCCTTATGAGCTGGAGTACCTATGGTAAATAGAACAAAAAAATTTATTTAGATAAAAACAAACCATGATTTGCACTAATAATACCATAAAACAACCTAACTAAGCAATTAGGTAAAAGCAAAGATTAAAAAAAATATATAGATAAACTGTGTATCAAGGACTTAAAAAAGTTATTTAATTATGGTTTTCAGGTACCTTTATTCTTTATGCTGCAATCAATGCCCTGGGTATCGTGTTCGTGGCAAAGGTGGTACCAGAAACCAAAGGAAAAACCCTGGAACAAATTCAAGCAGCCATTAATTCATAGAAGGACAGAGAAATGAATCCAAAATCATCACCTTAGAAATAAATGCTATTACCTAGCTGTGATCCAATCTGCAAAGGAATTGTTGGAGATAACATTGCCATTAACGATCACTGAAAAAATTACACAAATTGCTCTCTTATCAGCAAGAATATCTGATGGTTACATAGTTATTTTACTTGTGATCATATCACCTTATTTCTTCAGGCAGAACCGAAATTATCGAGTATAAGGCTATGTTTGTTTCGATGGAAATAAAGACAAAAAAAAAAAGATGGAAAATTAATATTATTTTCTTTGTTTGATTAGCCAAAAAGGAAGAAAAAAAAAAAAAGAGAAGGATTTAAATTTTAGGAGAACACAAATTTTTTTATTTTTATTTTGGAGATAAATTTCTATAAATTTGAAGTTAAAAAAAATAGGAAAATGAAAATTACAAAAATATTAATTTTTTTTATTAAATAAAAATATTATTTATTTATTTATTTTTTTATTATGAAAATAAGAAATTCAAATAATATAAAAAAATAAAAAATTTAAATAATATAGATAAAATTAATTTTTTTTATTTAATTTCTTTTCATTTCTCTTGCACATAGCCGATCGAAAAAAAATTATCAGCAAAACTGAAATGAAATAGCTAAAATATCAATAAAAACCAAACTTTTGAAGTTTACATATTTAAAATTTGAGAGATGTGAAGTTCATAATTGATATTGAAAGATTCGAAATAGCCAATCAATATAGAGCTAAACTAATCCACAACTTATATATATATATATATATATATAACCATTAAAAAAAAAGATGAGGGACAATTACGAGAGAAGTAAACGGACATAATTGATTAGTTAATCGGGATCAAGATTATCACTTGAAAAGACCGGAAAAATTCTCCGTCCTTATAGAAACGAACAGAGGAAAAGTGAGCCACAGGGAAAAGTTTTCATCGTTCCTAAACGACTTGAAGAAAGATTCATAGTTCTAAAACGACATCATCTCGTTAGAAACGACCACTTCTTTCTTTATTTATTTTTTGAATATTGAGGAGGAGAATCAAACATGAATAATGAGTCTATTACTGGGAGAATATGCATTTTACCAATTAGATTATATTATCTCCGTGTGCAGGAAAAATTTTGGATACACAAGGATTTGAAATATCTCCATTGTTGTCTACAAGTGGGGAACTCAATGAAGTTGACCATAATATGTTTGGAGTATGTTTTTGTCTACTAACATCATGATTCATTTTCTTTTTTTTCCCCATCTGCTTTGAATTATGCAATCTTTATTGAAAGTGCATAAACTGCTGCATTGATATCAAACAATTATTAGTTTCACATAAGAACTTTATTCTAATTTGGGATTTTGATCAGTTACATATGGGCAAGTTCCAATCACCAGAACATGCTTGAAGGACGTGTAGGTTTTGCAAGTCTTCGGCCTATTATTTGGGATTTAATCCATTCAATAAGTTCGAGCATAGAGTCATAAGAGCAGATGATTCCATAAAATCAACAATTTTGCGGTTTCTAATTATCTTTGGCGGTTTATATTGACTAGCTGGTGTTCCATTCTCGACAGCCACTTGTAATATCTTATCAAAGCTACCAGGCTTTACTATACATACTAACAGAGGGCATATTTCACCCCGGTCTCTCTGCACTTTGTACATACCTCCCAAACCATCCTCAAGAGAAGAACAACATCTCTTTAAAGCTTCATCTGATTCTTGCAATTTCTCATCCTGCAAAAGCACACATCCCTCTCTAACTTCTATAAAAACCTTCAATTGCTTTGGACTTGATTCCAAATCCAAGAAACTTGCATACTCCATAATCTCTACTGTCATTGCATTTCCCATCACAAGCTGAAAACTCTCCATAGCAGACATCAAATCCCTCTCTGTTATTATCTCATATGCAGTTTTAGGAGCTCTCATTATGAACTCCACTTCTGGAGATGTATTATAAAAACCAACAACTCTCACAATATCACCCAATCGGTATCGATATAATCCTCTATAAGTAGTCACTACCACCTCATATGTCTTCCCTACTTCAACATCTGAAAAAAGCACAGTTTCATTGCCAACGACACTGCCCTTGTTCATATCAAAAGGAAGAAACTCGAAATAGGCAGCAGTGGGAAGCATAACGAATCGGGTTGTCTCTGGAGGTTGCTTAATATCCAAATTAATACCGATAGTACACTCTGATGCAAAGTAATCTCCACCTAAAATCATTACCTCCCCTGCATAGTACTTGAGTTTGGAATAATACTGCTTCATACTTCCTGTTGTAACACACTTAACATAACGAACATTAGACCACAATTTAGAAACAATCCCATCCCATTTCTTTTCCTCAAAAATCAATCGAAATCTCTTTGATAAATCAGTTTGAGGCCCACCAAGAACCTTAGCAACAGAGTTTCTCATTGCAGGATCAGTAACCTGCATGCTCACAAACCCATTTTCAAGATCATCACATAGTTGTTCCCATTTAGACTCTAGCATACTAAATGCTCTAACTAAGCCTATGGCATATGGGGCACGAATTCCATCTATTAAATCAGAACTACTAAGTGCACAAAGAAGATGACAATACATTTGGTTCTCAATATCTGCACCATAAAGGACCTCTGGAGGACTAATGCAGGACAGAGCTTGAGACCAATGCACCTTACCCATTTTCAGAAAAGGGTAAGAAGAGGCAGCCACAGCCTTGAATCCGCCTCTTGTAGTTGTAGCATCATCAATATATAGAAACCAAAGGATTTTATTCACTTCAGACCTTGGTGGGAAGAGCCTAATTAACAAAATCCAAATCCCAATTTAGAGTTGAAGTAATTTAATAGATTTTGATTTTAATAATTAACTAATTACCTTCGCAAAACTGCGCTACTGCCTTGGTGAGCTATGTGGGAGGCAGGTCTTGATAGAGTTGAATCAAAGTATGGTATCAATTTGGGCTTCGTTGTACTAGTCCCAGAGCTACAATTTAAAAAGTACTTAAATTAAACACAATTTGTCATGAAGGAAAAGAAAAAAAAATTAGAATTCAAAGAATTGAAAGCAAAATTTTCACCTGTAGAAGAAACAAGCGAGAGGATCAAAAGAGAGGATAGGAGGATCGTGATCGAGTTCGCCATTAGACATTCGATTGACGTGATCAGCATAGTCATCGTAGCAAGACAACGGCACTTGGCGTCTGAAAGTTGTGGCGTCGATTGGCTCGTGATAGTCTGAGAGGTAAGGCCGAAGATAACGTACGCCAGCTTGGCGTTGGAGGATTGAGTGGAGAGTTTGAAGCTGGTGGCGCGCAGCGTCTTTCGTCAAGTCCTCCAGCTTTTGCAGAAGCTCTTCGTCTGTCATCTCTTTGTGTGCGTGTGTGTGTGTGTGTTGTGTATGATACGATGGCGCTTCTAAACAGCGAAGATTTGCAGAGCTACTTCGTCGTAGGAGGAATCGGTAATTAGATTGTCGGGTTTTGACTTTACCCATCCAATAAATTTCAATGCCCCGGTTTCAACGTTGGTACAGAGGTTTGGGTCGGGTTTTGACTTTACCCATCCATTGATGCCAAACGGTAGGTCATTAATTTTTTGGATAAATTACTGCAGTGATCTTTTTTTTTTATTAAATTAACTAAAAAAATTTAAAGATTTAATTCCGCCCATTTTTTAAATTTAATTCCGTCCATTTTTTTATTAAATTTTATTAAAATAAATAATTATAATATCTAGAATATTCTTTCTCACTCATCTCTTACAACAAAGTAATGAAGCTGTGTTAGGAGACATGCCTTGGAATTTCCAGTTGCCGAGGAAGGGAAAATATCCATTTAAGGTCTGAATTTAAGTTAAAGATTTAATTTGAGTCACTTATAAAAATATCTAATTTTTTTCTTAAATTTAATTTTGGATTGAATAGAGAGTTTCATCCATTAATTAAACTAATAATATTAACTTAAGTTTTGTAGAATTCATTTATATTTTAAAAAATTATGTTTTAAATAATCAGAGAACAAAAAAATTATATATAGTTAAAAATTAATTTAAAACAAAAATTAATTAAAATAAAATCTTCAAACCCTAACACAACTCGTCTTTCTCCTCCACAAACTCCCCCTAATTCAAATTCCAACCCTTAATACTCTTAGCCCTCAATAAATTCATCTCTTGGGCGTACTACAAATAATTAGAAAAAGAGAGAGCCCAATCACAGCAGTTAGAAGAAGAAGAATATGCAATTTCAAACCCCACTTTCTAGAACAGAACTCACACCATTGTCTTTCCTCTTTGATTCAAATCCCATCAACACCAAACCTTATCCCTCAAAACTATATAAGCGTTTCATTCCGGAATTGTCGCCCTCTCAGTTTCTTCAAACCCATTTCCAATTCTCGCTGCAGATTTTGTATCAGTCGCCTCCTTCTCCACCACCGCCCGTCAAAGCGAGGATTTTGATTTGACCACTAAGTTTCCACTTGATAATCAGATTCCAGCTACTATTATTATTGGGTTTTTAGGCTGTGGCAAGGTGGGTGCTGTCTATAATTATTCTTATAATTTACTGGATGTGTTACTTGAAATGTAATTGAAAAGCATCAGCTTCGTAAATTTTTATGCTCAATATTGGTCAAAGTTTTCATTTTTAGCATTTTATGGGGATTAGGTGATAGATTGATTAGTTGGGGGAAGGCATATCTTTTTTGTGATGATGATCATGGGTATTAAAATTGGACTGAATTGATTTGTTGAATCGATAAAATTAAAAATTAAACTAATTAATTTTTTTTACTCGTTTCTAAAGAATCGGTGAACTAATTGAATTGAATTGATTTTTTTGATTAGGATGGATTAGTTTTTTTTTTTTTTAATTTTTAATTAAAATGATATTATTTTTGTCAAGAAAAAATAACGTCGTTTTGAGTTTAAAGAAATTAAAAAAATTTCATTAGATTCGTTTTAATTTAAACTAATATCAAAACTTATCCGAAACTAAAATTATGACCCTATTACATGTTATCCTATTTAATAAGTAGATATTTGAGTAATTAAATATTCATAACTTACTATATGTATAATTTTTTATTTAATATAATTAGATTGACACCATAAAAAATATAATTTTATATATATTCTTGATTTAGTAATAATTGCATTATATTTATTTTTATTATATATATAATAAATATCAAATTATATATATATATATATATATATATATATATATATATATA
>CANXYC010726870.1:0-5000 GCA_948193065.1 Aleurites moluccanus
TTGGGGTTATCCTGCACTTGGAAGAAGAAGTAGAAAAAGGAATAAATATAGTGATAATTTGATTCTTCGTCGCCGTAGTAAATAGGAGAAAAAATAGAATTTGTTTCTTCGTCTTTTCAAAATAAATAAAAAAAAAAAAATAGGAGAAATTAACTGTGGCACGTTCACTAAAAAAAAATCCTTTTGTAGCAAATCATTTATTAAAAAAAATAAATAAGCTTAACACAAAAGCAGAAAAAGAAATAATAGTAACGTGGTCCCGGGCATCTACCATTATACCCACAATGATCGGCCATACTATTGCTATCCATAATGGAAAGGAGCATTTACCTATTTATATAACAGATCGTATGGTAGGCCAGAAATTGGGAGAATTTGCACCTACTCTAAATTTCCGGGGACATGCAAAAAATGATAATAAATCTCGTCGTTAATTCGTTAATCTTAATTCCTAAAAAATGAAAAAAAAAAAATGAAACGAATATTTATCGTTCATTGAAAAGAGGCGAATCTTATGATAAATAAAAGAAAGAGAAAGAGAGACCCATATACGGAAGTATATGCTTTAGGCCAACATATATGTATGTCCACTCACAAAGCACGAAGAATAATTGATCAGATTCGTGGACGTTCTTACGAAGAAACCCTTATGATACTTGAACTCATGCCTTATCGAGCATGTTATCCCATTTTAAAATTGATTTATTCTGCAGCAGCAAACGCTAGTCACAATGTGGGTTTCAACGAAGCCAATTTAATCATTAGTAAAGCCGAGGTCAACGAAGGGGCTACTGTGAAAAAATTAAAACCTCAGGCTCGAGGGCGGGGCTATCTGATAAAAAGATCGACTTGTCATATAACTATTGTATTAAAAGATACATCCTTATATGAAGAATATGAAGAATATAACATATGCTTAAAAAACCCGAGATGGATAAAAAAAAAGAAATCCACAGATATGAGATTTCATGATATGTATAGGAAGTAGTGGGGGATTATGGGACAAAAAATAAATCCACTTGGTTTCAGACTTGGTACAACCCAAAGTCATCACTCTCTTTGGTTTGCACAACCAAAAAATTATTCTGAAGGTCTACAAGAAGATCAAAAAATAAGAAACTGTATCAAAAATTATGTAAAAAAAAATACGAAAATATCTTCTGGTGTTGAGGGAATTGCACGTATAGAGATTCAAAAACGAATCGATGTGATTCAGGTCATAATATATATAGGATTCCAAAAATTATTAATAGAAAGTAGCCCTAAACGAATCGAAGAATTACAGATGAATGTACAAAAAAAACTTAATTGTGTGAACCGAAAACTCAATATTGCTATTACAAGAATTTCAAATCCTTATGGGCACCCTAATATTCTTGCAGAATTTATAGCCGGACAGTTAAAAAATAGGGTTTCATTTCGCAAAGCAATGAAAAAAGCTATTGAATTAACTGAACAGGCAGATACAAAAGGAATTCAAGTACAAATTGCGGGGCGCCTTGACGGAAAAGAAATTGCACGCGTCGAATGGATTAGAGAGGGTAGGGTTCCTCTACAAACCATTCGAGCTAAAATTGAGTATTGCTCGTATACTGTTAGAACTATTTATGGGATATTAGGCATAAAAATTTGGACATTTTTAGACAACAAAGAATAAACCTTTACTTGACTTGTCTTTACATTCTACCCATTGATAGAACAAAAAATGACAAACTCTTTCATTCTTTTTTTTTTTTTAATCAAAACAAAAAAGAAGAAATTCTAATTTGATTTCTATAAGGTTGAATAAAATAAAAAATTCGATTGATAATTTGATATAATTGCTATGCTTAGTGCGTGACTCGTTGGTTTTTTAAAGTTTTTTTAGAGTCAGGATTAAAATTAAAAAAAAGGGCTGACCTGTACTATGAACTAATAAATATAAGTATACAACTAATAACCAACTCATCGCTTTGCATTATCTGGATCAAAAGAAAGAGTCAATATATGATATATTGGTCATATCATTGTAGCAATTGAAATCCTTTTTGGACAAACAAAAGAAAAACCAATCTAATTATGAGTTGTAAATTAAAATATAAAATTATGCGGATAAGTGGAAGGATGAAAGAAAGAGAAAAAAAGAATATCAATGATATATAATTCCAATATGTAAGGTCTATGAATCATCACATAAAAGATAATGTAGTAAAGCATAAATACCAATTGATCTAGAATTAAACTAATCTGTTCATAAAACAAAAAATCAAGAGCCTCGAGCCAACAAAGACTGAGAAGATTGACTCAAGAACAAATTTCATTTTTCATTAAAGGAAGGCTCCATTGTAAAATTAAGACCTAACCATTAATGGAGAAGCGATGGGAACGATGGAACCTGTAAGTACATAAGATTTTATTGAAAACATATCTTAATGATTTATTGGGGGGATAGCGAAATGAACCAGAAGACAATCCATTTAGTCTGAGAGATCATATCATGGATTACCTCTACAAATGAAATAAATATTGAAAGAGTAAATATTCGCCCGCGAAATTTTTTATATTATTGGATTTCTAAATTTTAGCGATCTGATATCATAATCATATATCATAATTATAATAAAAAAAAATACAAAGAATTCCACGATTTAGTATATATTATTTTATATATATATATATATTTATTCTATATTTCTATATATTAATATTATTATATTATTTTATTCAACAAACGTATGTAATTTTTTTTAATCATTTCATTCGCGAGGAGCTGGATGAGAAGAAACTCTCATGTCCAGTTCTGTAGTAGAGATGGAATTGCCCATCAACTATAACCCCAAAAGAACCCGATTCCGTAAACAACATAGAGGACGAATGAAAGGAATAGCTTTTCGAGGTAATCGTATTTGTTTCGGCAGATATGCTCTTCAGGCACTTGAACCCGCTTGGATTACATCTAGACAAATAGAAGCGGGACGACGAGCAATGACACGAAATGCACGCCGCGGTGGAAAAATATGGGTACGTGTGTTTCCCGACAAACCAGTTACTTTAAGACCTACGGAAACACGTATGGGTTCGGGGAAAGGATCTCCCGAATATTGGGTAGCTGTCGTTAAACCAGGTAGAATACTTTATGAAATGGGCGGAGTAGCCGAAAATATAGCGAGAAAAGCTATTTCAATGGCAGCATCCAAAATGCCTATACGAACTCAATTCATTATTTCGGGATAGGAATATAGAACCAAAGGAAAAAAAAGACCTTTTTGATACCAAAAAAAATCGCAAGTTTCTTTTTTTTTTTGTTTTGGACAAACAATATATCTTTTTTTCCTTTGCTTTGCATTAAAATAACAGATTAAAAAAAAATGATATGATCCAATCTCAGACCCATTTGAATGTAGCAGATAACAGCGGAGCTCGAGAATTGATGTGTATTCGAATCATAGGAACTAGTAATCGACGATATGCTCATATTGGTGACGTTATTGTTGCTGTGATCAAGGAAGCAGCACCAAATTCACCTCTAGAAAGATCAGAAGTAATCAGGGCTGTAATTGTACGTACTTGTAAAGAACTCAAACGTGATAACGGTATAATAATACGATATGATGACAATGCTGCAGTTGTCATTGATCAAGAAGGGAATCCAAAAGGAACTCGAATTTTTGGTGCAATCGCCCGGGAATTGAGACAGTTAAATTTTACTAAAATAGTTTCATTAGCACCTGAAGTATTATAAAAAGTATTAATTATAAAAAGTATTATAAGATAAAAAATTATAAGATATAAGAGAAGATATAACATTTAAGCTAAGATAAGACCATGATATATTTATACTATTTTATCTATTTATTATAATTATATATTATTTTCGATTTTATTCTATTTATAGATTATAGATTATTATATTTCTTATATTTTATTATTATTTAAGTTATATTATTATTATATTTAATATTTATTATTATTATATTTATTATTATTATATTATTATATAGTATTATATATTATATAGTTAGAGTATTTGAATAAAAATGAAATTAATTAGTAAATTGTGTTTCACGCATATACCTTTAACGAATATACCTTGTAATAAATTTAATAAAATAAAAATTAATTCATAAAAAAAAAAAAAAGAGTATGTTGATTATATCAAAACTAGATAGAAATAATAATTTTAGTTTATCATGGGTAGGGATCCTATTGCTGACATAATAACCTCTATACGAAATGCTGACATGAATAGAAAAGGAACCGTTCGAATAGCATCTACTAATATCACCGAAAACATTATTAAAATACTTTTACGAGAAGGTTTTATTGAAAATGTTAGAAAACATCAGGAAGGCAACAAAAAATTTTTGGTTTTAACCCTACGACATAGAAGGAAGAGGAAAGGACCCTATAGAACTAGTCTATATTTAAAACGGATCAGTCGACCGGGTCTACGAATCTATTCTAACTATCAAAAAATTCCTAGAATTTTGGGCGGGATGGGCATTGTAATTCTTTCCACTTCTCGGGGTATAATGAC
This sequence comes from Aleurites moluccanus, assembly GCA_948193065.1. Taxonomy (NCBI): domain Eukaryota; kingdom Viridiplantae; phylum Streptophyta; class Magnoliopsida; order Malpighiales; family Euphorbiaceae; genus Aleurites; species Aleurites moluccanus. The sequence goes on from CANXYC010726870.1 coordinate 4,517, forward strand.
AGACCGAGACGCTCGACTAGAAAGAATCGGTGGAGAAATCTTGTGTTATATATGGTAATCTTTCTGATATCTGAATTGTATCCAGACTTCCTTTTTGTGAAAAAAAAAAAGAGAAAGAACAGGTTTCTAATATCATTCCCATTCCTCTTACATTAGTTAATACTTCAAGGGGATTTTAGATGGAATGAAAGAACAAAAATGGATTCGGGAAAGTTTAAGTGCTGAATCCCTTTTTCAATATTATTTCCAAGTTCATTTAGCTAATGAAGATCTGTTATGTTTCAGGAAAGATCCAGCGTAGTATACTCCGTGCCAAAATGGAAGATAATTTAATTCGAGACCAGAGGGCGTCTATTTTATAGACTCCGTAACAAGAATTTGAATGATTAGGCAGCTTTTTTTTTTTCAACTTTAAAATTTAAAATTCCTTTCAGGATACAATTCAATATTTCAAAATTTAAAGAAACTTATTTTCTTCAAACTT
>CANXYC010726870.1:10000-27500 GCA_948193065.1 Aleurites moluccanus
CTCATATTCCAGAAATACAGAAAGAAAGAAATTTCACGATCGAACTACCAAAATCGAATAGAATAAAAAATCCGAGACCAAAATGCTTCGTTTTGTATTGAAGAGCCAGGACTTACGGTTCTTGTAAATCTAATTCATTGAAATTCCATCTAGTAAAACGGAAGAATTATAAATCTCCAAAATAATAGATAGAAATACCGCAAATAGAGCCATTGCGACACCCATCAAAGGAGTGGTTCCCCATCCAGGAGCTACTTTACCATATTCCGAATTCAATGGTTTCAATAAATCCCCTACAACAGTTCGTCTTGGACCAGATCTAGAACTACCCTCTACGCTTTGTGTAGCCATAAATCCTATTTGTATTAATTGAGATCTGTTGACTTTGTATACCATTCCGTTGTAAACAAATGATCTTATCATAGATCCATTGTGGTCTTGAAATTATATAATAATGGAAACAGCAACTCTAGTCGCCATCTCTATATCTGGTTTACTTGTAAGTTTTACTGGGTATGCCTTATATACTGCTTTTGGGCAACCCTCTCAACAACTAAGAGATCCATTCGAGGAACACGGGGACTAGTTGAAGTAAAGAGCCTCCCAAAATGAAAATTGGGAGGTTCTTTACTTCAATTAAGATAACGAAAAATCATTTTACCTTTTTAGTTGGAACTTTAGGCGGTTCTCGAAAAAAGATAGCGAAAAAAATGATTCCTAAAGTTGAGACTAAAAGGAATGTATAAACCAATGCTTCCATAAATTCAATCGAGGTTTACAATTATAGCTTCCATATCTGTTTATTTGGGATCGTCTCCCGGATAAAGATTCAAAGAAAAGGCGGTGATTCAAATTAAGATGTCTACGGTACCCTATGTCAAATTTCAAAAAGAATAGAGGAGAAAAGTAAGAGATCAAATGTTGTATCAAACTACTTGTCTTCTTGTAGTCGGATCTCCAAGTTTTTGGAATGCTCCAAATTCTACTTGAGCGTCTAAATCTGGATCAATACCAGCAAAAACATCTCTGAACAAAGTTCGAGCACCGTGCCAAATGTGTCCGAAGAAAAAGAGCAGAGCAAACGAAGCATGTCCAAAAGTAAACCAACCCCTTGGACTGCTACGAAAAACACCATCGGATTTCAAAGTAGCACGATCTAATTCAAAAATTTCACCCAATTGAGCGCGTCTAGCATATTTTTTCACAGTAGCAGGATCACTATAACTGACTCCATTTAGTTCGCCACCATAGAACTCAACAGTTACACCTACTTGTTCGACACTATACTTTGACTCTGCCCTTCGAAAAGGAACATCGGCTCTAACAATTCCATCTCCGTCTACCAAAACAACTGGAAATGTTTCAAAAAAAGTAGGCATACGACGTACAAAAAGTTCACGACCTTCTTTATCTCTAAAGATAGGATGTCCTAACCACCCAACGGCTATTCCATCCCCGTTGTCCATTGAGCCTGCTCTGAACAATCCACCTTTTGCCGGATTATTGCCGATGTAATCATAAAAAGCTAATTTTTCGGGAATTTTAGACCAAGCTTCGGATAAACTTTGATTTTCGGCTAGCCCGGCGCTAACTCTTCGATATATTTCTTGCTGGAAGTATCCTTGATCCCATTGATAACGAGTAGGCCCAAATAATTCAATCGGGGTAGTTGCTGAACCATACCACATAGTTCCCGCAACAACAAAAGCTGCAAAAAAGACAGCAGCGATACTACTGGAAAGGACAGTTTCAATATTTCCCATACGTAATCCTTTGTATAAACGTTGGGGCGGACGGACACTAAGATGGAATAGGCCCGCTAATATGCCCAATGTCCCCGCTGCAATATGATGAGAGGCTATTCCTCCCGGAACAAAAGGATCAAAGCCTTCCACACCCCATGCTGGACTTACTGGTTGTACCTTTCCAGTTAGTCCATAAGGATCGGACACCCATATTCCCGGACCATACAATCCGGTTACATGAAAAGCACCAAACCCAAAGCAAGCCGCCCCTGAAAGAAATAAATGAATTCCAAAGATCTTTGGCAAATCCAAAGAAGGTTTTCCTGTACGTTCATCGCAAAATATTTCTAGATCCCAATACACCCAATGCCAAATAGCTGCCAAGAAGCACAAGCCAGAAAACACAATATGCGCCCCAGCCACGCCTTCATAACTCCAAATACCCGGATTCGTTATAGTTCCTCCTGTGATACTCCAGCCACCCCACGAATTGGTTATTCCTAAACGAGTCATGAAGGGTATAACAAACATACCCTGTCTCCACATTGGATCGAGAACGGGGTCAGAGGGATCAAAAACTGCTAATTCATATAGAGCCATCGAACCGGACCAACCAGCAACCAAGGCTGTATGCATTATATGGACAGACAGCAAACGACCGGGATCATTCAATACGACAGTATGAACACGATACCAAGGCAAACCCATGGAAATACCCCTTTATTAATATTAACGAAAAATGGACACTATGTAACTTTATTGCACTAAAAAAAACTATGTTATGGACCTCCCCCTTTAAGTGGATTATCTCGGAGAAAGAATTAATATTTTTTCTATTCTTTTTATTTTAGTAATAATGTAACAATTCTGTTTGTAGGAACAAAGAAAAGAGAAGCAGATCTATTCTATACCCGATAAGTACCAATACGCAATGGGGAGTTGACTCCATTTTCTATGAGCGAATGCATAGAGATTTGTTTATCATTCAAAAGACCTATTTGTAAGAATTTGACTCTATTCGTTTTGGCTTCCTTTATTTTCTTTTTTTTTTTTTATAAACTTATCGAATTCATGCATAAAATATTAATATTATAAGGGTCAATATTAATTATAAAGATAAAGATCAATATTATTAAGACAAGAAATTCATTGTTACGTTTTCACATCAAAGTGAAATAGAGTACTTAACTTTTTTCTTTCATTTAATGCCTATTGGTGTTCCAAAAGTCCCTTTTCGAAATCCTGGGGAAGACGATTCAATTTGGATTGACGTATAGTGCGGCTTGTCAGATATATTGGGTCATACGGAATTCCCCCGTTCTCTCCCCCGATTGAGATATCCTCTGTTTCGCCCAAGAAAGATTGATTAAATCATCAAAATTTTGGAGCGTGAAGTGCAATGAAGTCCAATTAGATCTATGCTTTTGAGGTACCCAGATTAGTATTATCAATTAGAATAATTTATGGTTGGCTTGTTTGGACCAAAAAAATGAAGTATCCAGGCTCCGTTTAGAAAACCCAATTGGTAATATATCTATTATGATTACTACTTGTATCATATTCTTTCTATTTATAAATTAGGAAAATTTTCAAACTGCTAATCATATTCAATCGAATAATATAAGGAATATGTCAAATATTTGGCAGAAGATGTGAAATTTATTAAATAAAAAAAAAAAAAGAAGTTGTAACAAAAAACAAAAAGGCGCAGTATTGGGACATTTGCCCTATATGTGCAAATAAAAATCGGTTAGATCTTTACTCGGAGTAGAGCACAAACCTAAAAGAAGTGAAGAAGCCCATTCAGGAACAAGAAAACGCCATCGTGATTTGAATTGAATCTCGATGAAAGAATACATCAATGAGAAGTTAGTTTGATAAGTTTAATGAATTTTTTTATAGGTAAACACGTCAAAACTCATCTTTCTTGAAAAATGGAGGAAAAGCCCCTTTATTAGAATATTAGAATTAGAATAAATATTAGAATTAGAATAAAAAAAAAGTTAAAAAGTACTCACTATCAAAAAAAGGAGGGCTGGAATCTACACATTGATTCTTTTTTTATTTTCGCAATTTGGGTTGAACCGTATGCATCAAAAGGTGCATGTACGGTTTATTTTATAGAGGATAGAAATTTATCCTAATCAACCGACTTTATCGAGAAAGATTACTTTTTTTAGGTCAAGATGTTGATAGCGAAATCTCGAATCAACTTATTGGTCTTATGGTATATCTCAGTATAGAGAGCGAGACAAAAGATTTGTATTTGTTTATAAACTCTCCTGGAGGATGGGTAATACCCGGAATAGCTATTTATGATACTATGCAATTTGTGCGACCAGATGTACAAACAGTATGCATGGGATTAGCTGCTTCAATGGGATCTTTTATCCTGGTCGGAGGAAAAATTACCAAACGTTTAGCATTCCCTCATGCTTGGCGCCAATGGGTTTTTATTTGAAAAAGAAAAAAGAAAACTATGCCTTCGCCATATGAAATATAAATATTAAGTAATAATAGCATGGCATTTCGAATTCGATTAAGAATTTTTTTTTTATTTTTTTTTTTTATATTAGATTATGTATCGAAAGAGTAGTATGAGATATTAAGGTAAGGGTATTTCTGATTTTATTCTATCAGGGGCCTATTTCAGCGTCACAAACTTTTTTGTTTTCGCACCGGGGGCTCTTAACACTATTTATGTTATGAAAGAGTACGAAAAAAAGATTATATTATTTTTTTTTTTTCAAATAAAAAAAAAAAAAGAAACTTTGGGATTGCTAAATCACTGATGAAATAAAGCAACGGGACCACCATAGTATTTTTGTTTTTTAACTCCTCCCAAGGAAAGGGTGGTTATTGGATCATTTACTGATTTAAGCCTGATAAACTCTATATTTTTCTTCGATGAAAGGTAAAGGTGAATTCTATTGTGGAGCCGTATGCAATGCACAAACAATGCCTGTACGGTTGTTCAATTCTATCTTTTTTTTTTTTCTTATTATTCTTTATCTCTTCTCGTCATCTTATTATTTTATTATGCGAGATAGAATAACCTTTTTTTTCTTATATCATCAGGGTAATGATTCATCAACCTATTGCTGGTTTTTATGAGGCACAAATAGGAGAATTTGTCCTGGAAGCAGAAGAACTACTGAAACTGCGCGAAATCCTCACAAGGATTTATGCACAAAGAACGGGAAAACCTTTATGGGTTGTATCCGAAGACATGGAAAGAGATGTTTTTATGTCAGCAACAGAAGCCCAAGCTCATGGAATTGTTGATCTTGTAGCAGTTGCCTAAGAAATAGCAGGAATTTCACGCAAATTGCGATTTGAGATTTTTTTCTTATCGGAATTTCATTTTAATTTTATATTCTATTAATATTAATATAGAAAAATAGAAAAAATTCATAATCATCCGGTTAGGATCGATCTAAACCAATCCATTATGCATACGATTCAACATGCCAACTATTAAACAACTTATTAGAAACACAAGACAGCCAATAAGAAATGTCACTAAATCCCCCGCTCTTGGGGGATGTCCTCAACGCCGAGGAACATGTACTAGGGTGTATGTGCGACTTGTTCAGATCGTGAGCTTGGACAAAAGACAAATTTTTCCACTATCTGTGATCAGTACGGAGGAATAGGATAGAATGGAAGAATCCCCTTCATTATCTAAAAAAAAAAAAAGATCTATCATATTCGTCTATTGTGTATCAAATTTATGGTTTCATTGGTGCAAATTCAATCACCTCAATTTTCAATTTAAAACGAAAAAAAATTCCCCATTGGTAGCAAATGATTAACCATTAAGCAGGGGAAATCTTATTTAAATTAAAAGAAAAGGCCGAAAAATTATGCCCCTACTATTGCAAGAACGGACTAACAGGGTCAACTAATTAGCTAATCCTCATAATTAAATACCGTTACTGTATAGATAGATCTCCTTGTGAAAGACCTATTACTGGATGGATAATTCATAGGTAGAGCCAAAGAGTGTGAACTGTACACGTTAACAATAGCATTGATTAAATAATTAAATGAAGGAGGGGGCTCCGGTGTATAGGGAAGACCTCACCGTTTAAGAAGTAACCATAGAAACGATGAAACCCACTATTTATTTATCTATTTCTATTTACTCCTTTATTATTTCCTACTTTTTTATTATATTTTTCTTTTTTTTTTTAATACCTAGTATCAATACAGTTTCTTATTTTGAGGTGAAATGCCTCGAAAAAAGAAAAAAATCGTGGTTGGGAAGGTTATAGTAGCAAAAGCCGTTGGAATTATTATTTTATACACTGGAAGAATCCGTTTTGGTATTATAGAAAAGGGAAAAGAATAACTGAAAGAAAGGAAATCAATTAGTTATTCATCAAAGTTTCGTTTATTCAATGACCAGAATTAGACGAGGATATATAGCTCGGAGGCGTAGAACAAAAATTCGTTTATTTGCATCAAGCTTTCGCGGGGCTCATTCAAGACTTACTCGAACTATTATTCAACAAAAAATAAGAGCTTTGGTTTCGGCCCATCGGGATAGAGATAGGCAAAAAAGAAATTTTCGTCGTTTATGGATCACTAGGATAAATGCAGTAATTCGCGAAAACAGGGTATCCAATAGTTATAGTAAATTAGTAAACAATCTGTACAAGAGACAGTTGCTTCTTAATCGTAAAATACTTGCACAAATAGCTATATTAAATAAGAATTGTCTTTATATGATTTCCAATGACATTATAAAATAAGGAAATTGGAAAGAATCCATGGAATGTTTTACATGGAATTTCCTGAAGAATGAATTCCGGGAAGGTAGAATAGAAATTAGTATGATAAAATATGATGATAATATGATCAAGTAAAGTAGTCAAACTTAGCAAAAACATTCAATAAAAAATTTTATTCTTCCAAAATTCGTTTTTTTCTTACAACACGACAATTAAAAATTGATTGTCGAATTTTTTGAACAAAACATCAATCCACGTTTGAATTCGGATTGGAATTTTGATTCAATTGAGGAGTAAGCCTATTTTTATAAGATCAGTAGTTATAGTGACCAACTCGCTTTTTTTGAAATTGTTTTTCATTATTAAGAAAAGGTAACGAAGATAAAATACGAGCTTGTTTTATAGCAATAGTAATTAATCGTTGTTGTTTTAAACTCAATCTATTCACCCGTCTAGATAATATTTTTCCTTGTTCACTAATAAATCGACTAATTAAACTCATGTTTCTATAATCAATTCGATCCCCCGATTTGATCGGGGGCAAACGCCTACGAAAAGATCGCTTGGACTTAAGAAAAAGTCGTTTTGATTTATCCATGGTTTGTTTATTCCTTATTTTGAAAATCCTATTTCGTTCAATTGGATCAAAAATGATTTAGAATTAAGAAATAGGATTTTGTTTGTTTATTTTAGATTTATTCTATTTCAATATATAAATATATATTAAATATATATTAATATTAACTTAAACTTAATATATATTATTAACTTAAACTTAATATATATTAACATAACATATTATATATTAATATGTTTATATATGAATATGTCATTTATGTCATTTTTCATCTTCCTTGTATTTGTATTGTAAAGGGGACACGCAAGCGATTGGTTGCATTTATTTCTTTATCTCCCCGTGAATTGTATGTTTGTAACAATAGGGACAGAATTTTCTCAATTCCAATCGACTAGGCGTATTGTGTCGATTCTTTTGAGTAATATATCTGGAAATGCCTGTTGATTTCTTATTAACACTGTTTAGAACACAACCGGTACATTCTAAAATAACCCTTACTCGGACATCTTTACCTTTGGCCATGAACCTCCTTGGGGTTTTTTATTCACTCAACTCTTCTCCGAAGTGAAGAAGAAAGGAACGAAAAAAATAGAAAAATAGAAGTTGCTAACTCGAAATCAGATTATGAAAGATTTCATTGCAACTAATATAGTAATAATAAGTAATACAAAGATTTTAAACTCTATTTAGATTAGAAGTTTAGAATAGAATCACAGTACAGTATTTCATTTAAGTATCTTGTATAATACTGTTGCACTAACCACATTTCCACTTCCCTTCTCTTAATTTAATTGAAGTTAATTTACTTTACTTGAAGCTGGGACCCCGAGTTCCGAGTTTTGCTGAGGTTGAATCCACTTTTTTATTTTTCTTTTCTAACTAATTCTAATTAATAAAAAAAAAAAGAAGAGGGGTAGTAGTCACAGATATTTAATTGTATCTCTAATCTTCTTTTCTTCACCCCCCCTGCGTGTTGATACCTAGAATTAAAAAAAAAGGGAATGTCAACGCATCTGGGAAAAAGCGATTGATCTCTATCAATAGACCTGCTAAAGACCCCAACCATAGAGTACTTATTACCGGTGCGACGGATAGATATGTTTTTAGATCTCGCATTTCAAATCCTCCTTCTTTATTGTTATTGTAATAAATAATGATCATACATCTATAATCAGATATATATGTAGTTAAAGGCCACTTGCATTTGTTTTGTACGCGGAATCTCTAATTCAAATTTAAATGTACACCAATTTGATAAATAAAATTTTCCTTTTCTTAAAAAAAGGGAAAATACGTCCTTTTTTTCCCCGAGCATTCACGAAATTTACGTAAATATTTATAAAAATTTATATAATATATGATATGTTTGATATCTTATATCATATATGATATAAGATGAGATCAAAAAGAAAATGTATATCAATATCAAGGGAGAAAAGTATGTATGTGGAAAACAAAACGGGTATTCTGTACAATAACATTGTAAATTAATTGAAAGGGATGTAGCGCAGCTTGGTAGCGCGTTTGTTTTGGGTACAAAATGTCACGGGTTCAAATCCTGTCATCCCTACCTATTACTTCGTCTCTGAGCAATAACGAGGGATCAATTGAGATCAATTAAAATTGGACGTACCTAATATATAATTTCTATCATATTATATATTATAGTATAGGCATTCAAGATGTATTGGAGTTAAAAAAAGAATCTTTTTACTTACAGTCGCATTTTTTGTGATTGTGATAAGGAAGCGCTCTTAGTTCAGTTCGGTAGAACGTGGGTCTCCAAAACCCAATGTCGTAGGTTCAAATCCTACAGAGCGTGATTCTGTTCTTGTTTTGTTAGGTCAAAATTTATACGGAAAAAATAGAAGAGCAATCCGAATTTGACCTCCTGCGGTAAAGAAAGGAAGAGGTCAAACAAACAAGGTATTAATTAATCAAAGGTCCAATTGATCGCCCCGTCTGTATTGTAAATATGCAGTTACGAATAATCCGGCCAAAGTAATAGGAATTAGACCTAAGACGATTCCAAATAGAAGAACTTCAATCATTTCAATTTATTTGAAAAAGGGAAAAAGAGAGGTAATATCTATCCTTAAATATTAATCTATATCGCCTATAAATCTCAATAACGAAAAATTGGAAATTAATACAGTTAAAGAACTCGAGAATAGATGGAATACTGTAGAAAATTTTCTTTTTCTTTTTAGAAATTAAATTGTTCATTCAATTAATTTCAAATAAGTCGTATCTTGCTCAGACTAATAAAAAGAACTGAGGTTATAGTTAAAGCTGCTAGTAGAAAACCGAAATAACTAGTTATAGTAGGCATGAAGGAGCTAAATAAAATTTTTTATACATATGCTTGTAAAGCAAAAGCACTTTCCTAAGTTAAATTTTTTGAAAGATAAAAGATAGGAGGATAAACAAAAATAACAAATAAAATAATAAGTTCAATTGAGAATTTTTTTATTTATTTTTACGTTTATGTTTATCAATCATTATAGATTATAGACGGCACTAATAAAATAGAATGATATAGGTAAAAAAATAAATCCATTTTTCATCTATGACATCACATCTACTTATACTCTCGTGATTCCGAATCAAGAGATCCGTTAGACAACTCTTGAGAAATAAAATAGAAAACTAATATTACAATAATTAAATATTAAAATTTAAAAAATAAAAAATATTAATAATAAGTAATAAAAACTGTGTTGTATAACTTCATTCAAAAAAATTTTCTTTGAATCACTACAAAAATCACTACAAAATAAAATTTTTCTATTTTGATAGTTTCTTTTAGTTTATTTATTTAGTATTTATTTATTTGTATATTTGTATCAAATTTTTATCGTTTTTTAGATTTTAGAATGAAAAATGATCCTCTATTTTTCTTTCTAATACCCTTCCCTTTTTTACTTTCTATTTTCAATTTTATTTTCATTTAACTTATTAGTTGATTCATTCACATAATATTAATATCTCGAATAAGAAGAAAAAAAAAAGATCAGATCACTCGAAAAAATAAAATCCTTCTTTTGTTTTTGTACAACTAGATTCTAAGACTAGTAATTTCGATTATCTTTTTCTTTTCTATATTTTCGATTTTTTCTTTCCATATAATAATAAAAAAAAACTTCTTTGTAGTTAAGTGTTTAGAAAGACCTTTTGGATCTAATACACGAATACGTGCATCAAAAAGATTATTACAATTCTTTTTTCGTTGTTCTACTTCTTTCATCGAATATTCTTTACTACTGGTACTTGTTAATGGATGACTAACCAATTCCTTAAAATGAAAAATGAAAAAAGAGAATTCCAACAAAAAACTCTTCTTCTATAACCGCAAAAGTTTTAGATTTCACATCTAATTTAATTGCCGAAATATGATAATCTCCTTCATGAATTATTATTGAAACTCGTCGAATTCACATTTTACTTATAGTACACCATTCTACAGAAACAAGAAAAAGAAAAAAAGAAAGAGATTATCTAGGACTTCATTTCGATACTGATTGAAGTTGCGTTGCTGCGTCAGAAGAAGGATAGCTATACTGATTCGGTATACTTTAAAGAAACCCTTGGTACAATATTGACGATCTCACAAAGATGAAATTTCAGTGAAATTTCATTTACTGATCTCATCTTTTACAGAATCGATCCTTTTTGATTGTACAAGAATATGTGGAGCTCAGTATGTCTGGAAGCACAGGAGAACGTTCTTTTGCTGATATTATTACCAGTATTCGATATTGGGTCATTCATAGCATTACTATACCTTCCCTATTCATTGCAGGTTGGTTATTCATCAGCACGGGTTTAGCTTACGATGTATTTGGAAGCCCTCGTCCAAATGAATATTTTACAGAGAGCCGACAAGGAATTCCATTAATAACTGGCCGTTTTGATCCTTTGGAACAACTCGATGAATTTAGTAAATCTTTTTAGGAGGCCCAATGACCATAGATCGAACCTATCCAATTTTTACAGTACGATGGTTGGCTGTTCACGGACTAGCTGTACCTACCGTTTCTTTTTTGGGGTCAATATCAGCAATGCAGTTCATCCAACGATAAATCTAATCCCAATTAATTATACAACTATGACACAATCAAACCCGAACGAACAAAATGTTGAATTGAATCGTACCAGTCTCTACTGGGGGTTATTACTCATTTTTGTACTTGCTGTTTTATTTTCTAATTATTTCTTCAATTAATAGAAGAAAATAGTAGAATAATAAATAAGAATAGGAATTCTCTTATCCCGTCGGAAGGATATCATCTCATAATTATCTATGACTGTTTATGTCTCTAGCAGGACCACTTGATTAAATGTGGAGGGAAGTGGGATAAATGGCTGATACTACTGGAAGAATTCCTCTTTGGATAATAGGTACTGTAACTGGTATTCTTGTGATCGGTTTAATAGGCATTTTCTTTTATGGTTCATATTCCGGATTGGGTTCATCCCTGTAAGTAATGGAGTGAACTGGGTTGTAGACATGAAAGCGTAATAACTCAACGGACCCCCTCCTTTCTCTGTCTGATTCTAGGGGGTCCCGTTGAGTTCTTAATAATCATAATACTTTATTCGTATAAGTGACAAAATAGATTACCCTTTTTTGATATTTCAAATATTTCAAAAAATTCTATTTTTCTATACTAATAGAACCTTGAGGAATGGGATCAAGAATCATTATTATTTTGACACAAGAAAGGGATGTGGAAATTTCCTTTTCTTGTGTCGAAGACTAGGAAGACGAATAAAATAATACCTCCTAGAATCCTTTGTTCCCCTCATTTAGCCTTTTCCGCTTACTTATCTTATGCTTAGTATCTAGTCAAATTTGATTCTATTAGAATAGAAAAGCTATTGATCCACTCTATGGCAGTTAAATCTGACAATAGTAAGATAATCACACTGCTCCAATTTTATTTAGATTAAAAAAAACACAAAAGAAGGGATAAAGTCAAACAGTCTTCTTACCAATATACATATTATGACTAGAGATGCGGTACAAGTAATTCCCAAAATCTGGTATAAAAAAAATATAAAAAAGCAAAGAACAAAATTTTTGTTGGTAATTATGTATGATCAAAAAAAATTGTGAAAAGTTCTTTGCTTTTTAAGAACTAGATGCTGATAAATTTACAGATCTAGAAATTCATTTCGGACAATTGAACCTTCTCAAACTGTTTCTTTTTAAGAACCAAAAAGATTTGTGCCAAAATAACGGATGCCAAGAAGAACAAAAGGCCTTGGACACGTAATGGGTCTTGAAGTACTATTTCTGCATCCCCCTGACCAAATCCACCCACATTAGGATTACTCGTTAATGGTTGATCAAGTTTGATGGATTCGCCTTCTGAAACAAGAAGTTCTGGTCCTGGAGGTATAATATCAATCGCTTGACGTCCCTCTGACGCATCCGTTATGGTTATTTCGTACCCCCCCTTTTCTTTTCGTATGATTTTGCTTACTATACCTGCTGCTGTAGCATTATAAACCGTATTGTTACTCTTGCTCCCGTCGGGATAAATCTGACCCCTTCCCCTGTTTCCGCCTACATATATGGGATATTTTAAAAAGTGAACATCTTTCTTAGTGGCGGGATCCGGAGACAGAATAGGAAAGGTAATTTCACTATATTTCTGACCAGGAACAGGACCTATCACAAGAATATTTTTTTTAGTGGGGCGATAACTCTGAAAAGACAGATTTCCTATCTTTTCTTTCATCTCTGGCGAAATACGATTGGGAGGGGCTAATTCAAATCCCTCAGATAAAATAAGAACAGCCCCCACATTCAAAGCCCCCCTTTTACCATTAGCAAGGACTTGTTTCAGTTGCATATCATAAGGAATTCGAACAACTGCCTCAAATACAGTATCCGGAAGTACCGCCTGTGGAACCTCAATATCCACGGGTTTATTAGCTAAATGACAATTGGCACATACAATACGGCCAGTAGCTTCACGTGGATTTTCATAACCCTGCTGTGCAAAAATGGGATATGCATTTGAAATGGATGCCCAAGTTATTATATATATCATGAGCGATACGGAAATGGAACGAGTAATCTCTTCCTTTATCCAAGAGAAGGTCTTTCTAGTTTGCATGGTCCAATCATTGATCCTGAAAATTTCTACAATAAAATTAGGTAGGTCGCTAGTATAGTTCCCTATCCACGATACTGCTATTTACTGAAAAATTGTTACTAAAATATAAGCTATAGGAAGAAAATCCCTTGGATGTCTTGGATGTATAGAAATATATATATAAAGTATATATCTAAAGATATATATATAATATAAAAATAAAATATATATAATATATAAAATAAGATTTTGAATGTTTTGCTTATGTACAAAATAACAAACATTCTAATTGGATTCATGGATCATTTCATTTTTCAGTCATTCATTGAATGATAAATCACTACAAGTGACGGAGATACACGATTTAAATAACGGAAAATCCAATATTTAAAAATTGTATCGAGAATGACTGGAAAAGTGGAAACAAGACCAGATATAATTTGATCATTATGAGCAAATCCAAAATCTTTGTAGACAGAGCCGATCATTAGTTCCCAGCCGTGGGGTGAATGGAATCCTATACATAAATCGGTTAATAAAAGAATTGAAAAAGCTTTTATTGTGTCGCTTAAGTTATATAGGAATTCTTGAACCCAAGAATTAAGAATAATAAGTTCTTCATTACTTAGAATAGAATAACCACTTAGAATAACGAAACAGATTATATTTGTCGAGACGTGTAAAATCGTATGGATACGATCCTCGTTGTGCATCTTGATCAATTGGATCGTTTCTTTGTGGATTCCGATACGAAACTTTTGTAAATGTGTTTCCGGGTATTCCTTTATCATTTCGTCCAAGCGAACGAGTTCCTCTAATTCTATGAATTTTTCTAGAATACTTTTTTCTTGGATATCATTTAAAAAAGTTTCGGAGTTACTAATATTACACCAATTAATAACCCAAGATTCAAAACTTTTATTAAATAAAACAGAGATAGACCAGGGCAAAAAAACTATAGATGTAAGATATAGAAGGGGAATAAATGTTTTTTTTTCCATTTCTTCATTTGTGAATTTTTAATGAACCCACTCCATTTATCGATTCTATATGATCTAATATTTCTATCAAGCATAAGTTCTATTACAAGGCTTCGAACCTATGAATCTATTCCCTGTTTTTTTTTGTGAGTCAGTGGTTAGTCCTCGAATTTTGAAAGAATAAAAAAAAAAATAGCCAACTTTTCCCATATTCCACAGGAATAATTGAGAAAGGTTTCTGAATAAAATAATATTGTGGTATGATAATCAAAAATGAGTGGCAAAAGACAGAAAAGTTATCATTCTAAGTGGTCCAATCCTTTGTTTATTAAGGAGGACAAAAAAAAAGATAAAAAGAAACGTCGATTGACAAAAAAAGGAGAGATAATTTACAAGATATGATCTATCCAGTATCAATTTCAAATATTGAAAAAAAAAAAAGAGAATTTATTTATTTTATATTTTATACCGAAATGCTTTGTTTTGATCTATGAGACGGGTCTATTATTTAGATTTATTACTTGTTTTGTTACTGAATTTAGTGAATTTATGTACGCATAAAAAAATTTGCAGATAAAAAAGTTTCATTTTTATAATTGTTTTGTTCCGTATATACGTATATAGAATATACGTCTTCTTTGGTTCATCAATATTGTGAAGAAATTTCAGTTAAGTTATGCTATAGAAAAAAAAAGAAGACTCTTGCTCCTGCTAAGAAAAAACGTTCATTCTTCAGTTCATTTCAAAATCAAAAAACTTCAATTGGGACACGCAAAAAATAGGCCAATTCGGCGACTTTTTGCTCAATTTCTCGTGGAGTCAAATTCTCATCAGTACGAGTCAAAGGAATGGACCCCCGGCCCCTGATTTCCATATAAAGGACACACCGAGCGTAAATACCCTCTTTAACTTCTATTCTAATAGACTGAATATCTTTCATAAGGAATCGGAGTAAGATGCGACGATTTTTTCCAGGAAATCCCCAGCGAAAAATACACACTATTCCTTCTTTTCTATCGAATCGATCATAACCACTACCTACATTCCACAAAATTGTGCACCACAAATAAGAACTAATAAATAGACCGGCGATCCCATAGAAAGACATCACGATCCCTTGTGGAAAAAAAATTATTTGCTGAGACGGAAATAAAGATATCAAATTTCTGCCAAGATAACTGGAAATTCCAACCAATAAAAATCCCAATGAACCTAAAAAAAGTATAAAGGCCCAGCAGAAATTACTTGTTTTTCGAGACCCCGCTATAAGTTCTATCCATATACGTTCTGATCGCCAACTCATACTAGATCCAGTTGCTTTTTTTTTTGAAGTGGGAGACTAGCCCAAAAAAATGAATTTGACTTTCTTTTTTTTTTCGAAGTAACTTTCATCAACTCGCACTATTCTGATGTGAATCTTTAGTAGGAATTCCTTAGATTTTTGAAAAAAGAAAGCCCCCTCATATGATCCCCTATCTACACATATATAAAAACATTGGCTTTGCATTTATTTCAGGCATCCGCCACAGTCTCGATTTATTTTCAAATAGTTCATTTACTCATATATAATATTTACGCCTGCATAAGAACCCTTTCATTTTCATTTATGTTTGAGGAAACGGCCTGCATATTATATCCTATTTCTACTAAATAGATATCTGTATTATGATCCAAATCTAACTAAGTCTTGAAAAATAAAAAAGAAATGAAATCTAGCCCCATCGGTCCTAATCAGATCTAAAAAATCTTGTTTTTTTGAACATGAAGAGATAAAGAAGCCATTGCAATTGCCGGAAATACTAAGCCCACTAAAGGCACAAAAATGGAGGGTAAATTGTTGAGAATTGTCATAGAATGGGCACCTCAATTTAATATTTGTACCTGTTATTTATTATTAATATTAATTATTATATATTAATTATTATATTGTATTAGAAAGATATCTTCTAATAAAGATATCTTCTAATCATTATAATTCGTATATAATTCTACTAAGTATCTCTAAGTGAGTATATATAATAAAGTGCAAAGAGTGTAGAACTAACTAAATAACTTATTTCTATTTTATTTCTACATGAAATATCTTTGTTATTTTTATCTTTTTTTTTTATTGTCTTATAACTTTAATTTTAGAAATTTGACTTTAATAAAAATAAAGAGTTTTTCCGCTTATAAATTCCCGACAAATTCGTTTAATTTAGAATCCGATCGGATTAGTAAAAGGGGGATTCCCTGGATATATATATATATAAATATGCAAGACTCTCTATTTTCTATGCATAGGTAAGAAAAGAACATGAAATTCGTTTTATTTATTATTTACCTTGCCAATTTTTTTCACGGAAAAAGAATTCACTCTTTTTTTCTTGTTGATAGAGGTTTCTTAATTAGTAATCAGGAATATCGGTAAAAAAAACTTATCTGCATGATTCTTTCTACAATTTGCTCTTATGTCACAAAAAAATCCATTCTTCGGATTTTTCCTTTGATTCATATCTGCTCGCCAGAAAAAAAAATAATTTTTCATTTTTAACTAAATTTTTTAACTAAATTAAATTCAATTTAATTAACTAATTTAATTAACTTAAGACTCCACTTGATTTATGAATCAAAGGAAAGAAATCGTGGAGCTGAAGTAACTCATCCAGAACGCCTTTTAAAGTATTACGTGGTACGATTGGATCGAATAAGCCCTTATGGAATAAAAATTCGGCCGATTGTGAACCTTCAGGTACTGTCTTATTCAATGTTTGTTCAATTACTCTTTTACCTGCAAATGCAATATAGGCGTTAGGTTCAGCAATAATGATATCCCCCAACATACCAAAACTAGCTGTCACCCCACCAGTCGTAGGAGATGTAAGGATTGATACATAAAATAACTTTTTATTCGATTGATAATCATATAAAGCAGAAGATATTTTAGCCATTTGCATCAAACTCAAACTTCCTTCTTGCATGCGTGCTCCTCCGGAAGCACACACTAAAATAAGAGGTAAAAATTTATTGGTAGCATACTCGATCAAACGAGTGATTTTCTCCCCTACTACAGATCCCATACTACCCCCCATAAACTGAAAATCCATAACCCCAATTGCTATGGGAATGCCGTTTAGTTGACCTGTGCCTGTTTGAACAGCCTCGGTTAATCCTGTCTTTTTTTGATAAGAATCAATACGATCTTTATAAGGTTCTTGTTCTTCTTCTGAATGAAATTCAATGGGATCCAGAGATACCATGTCTTCATCCATAGAATCCCAAGTGCCTGGGTCAATCGAAAGTTCAATTCTATCTGAACTATTCATTTTCAAATGATATCCACATTGTTCACAAATATTCATTCTTGACTTAAAAA
>CANXYC010726870.1:32500-42500 GCA_948193065.1 Aleurites moluccanus
CTGTAGCAAGAGCACGAAAAATTGAGCGTTTCTTATCCCAACCCTTTTTCGTAGCAGAAGTATTTACCGGTTCTCCGGGGAAATATGTCGGTCTAGCAGAAACAATTAGAGGGTTTAAATTGATCCTTTCCGGAGAATTAGATAGTCTCCCTGAACAGGCCTTTTATTTGGTAGGTAATATTGATGAAGCTACTGCGAAGGCTACGAACTTAGAAACGGAGAACAACTTGAAGAAATGACCTTAAATCTTTGTGTACTGACCCCGAATCGAATTGTTTGGGATTCAGAAGTGAAAGAAATCATTTTATCTACTAATAGTGGACAAATTGGCGTATTACCAAATCATGCGCCTATTGCCACAGCTGTCGATATCGGTATTTTGAGAATACGCCTTACTGACCAATGGTTAACGATGGCTCTGATGGGTGGTTTTGCTAGAATAGGCAATAATGAGATTACTGTTTTAGTAAATGATGCAGAGAAGGGTAGTGACATTGATCCACAAGAAGCTCAGCAAACTCTTGAAATAGCAGAAGCTAACTTGAGAAAAGCGGAAGGCAGGAGACAAATAATTGAGGCAAATCTAGCTCTCAGACGAGCTAGGGCACGCGTAGAGGCTATCAATGAAATTTCGTAACTATAACTAGTTGGTGCGTCCGAATAATCAAAAGAACTTCTGTATAAACAGAAGTTCTGTTTATACACCCTATTTTTTTTTATTCGGCCAATTGAATAGAATCATAAGTAGAATCAGATTCTAAGACAACGAATTTTTTTTTTTTCAATTCAAAAATGAAATAGAATGGAACGAAAAAGAGAAAAAAAAATCAATAAAGTAAATAAGGTGAGTAAAAAAACTTATTAGATAGCATTGATTCTGATATCTAATAAGTTCTACCTACTATTGGATTTGAACCAATGACTCCCGCCTTATGAAAGCAATACTCTAACCACTGAGTTAAGTAGGTCATTTATCATCACAAAGAGAAAGAAATGGAATCCGTCCCATCGATGGGTTATAAATGTAATATTAATTATAAATGGAATATTATTTATAAGCAATACGGATCAAAGAGATCAACGAAATAGGATGTTGGATCATATAATATTTATCTTGACAAGAAATTATCGACATGATAAAATATATATCACAAACACAAGGGCTATAGCTCAGTTAGGTAGAGCACCTCGTTTACACGCGCGCCAATGTTTTTTTTTCAAAGGAGTCCATCATGTAATCAAAAGACTTATTGAGAAATCGATGTCTTACTCCATGACTTTTAGGGAACAAAAGAACAATAGCCTGACATAACATAAAGGGTTCGGTCCAATTTAGGTGCCTTTTTAGACGCCCAATAGAACCCATCATTGATTTAAGACCTTGATAAGGTGAATACCCAGTCTATTCAATGCTAGGCATAATGAGTATAAGGACCTCAAAAAATTTTCTTTTCGCCCTATCCTATGAACTTTAAGGTGTATGAAGTTTCATATTTAATTCTTTAAGCAGAAGCGGGGCGATGGAGATTCCATTTACCTTAGGTTGATCTAAGCCAAAAAAAGCAGACCTACGTCAGGATAAATCCTTCTTTGAAACACTTTGGTAGTGCTCTCGGATCGGAATCCATAAATCAGAGCACATGGAGCCATCTTCTTATCTTTCTGCAAAGAGAATTATGGTAGACTAACGGATTATTTATATCAGTTAATGAACGAGCCCAATGCAAAAAAATGCATGTTGGGTCTTTGAAAAAGTTCGAATCATTTTGATAATAATAAGTTTGATCTGTTTTACCGAGAAGGTCTACGGTTCGAGTCCGTATAGCCCTAAAAATAAAAATAAATAAAATAGAAAATATTAAAAAATATAAAATAGAAAATATTAAAATATATAAAATAAAAAAATATATATATATATATAATAAATAGAAAATAAAAAAATATATATATATATAATATATAATAAATAGAAAATAAAATAGAATACTTATAAATAGAATATTCTAGAATGAATATTCTAGAATATTAAATATATTAAATATAGAAATAGAAAAATATAGAAATAGAAAAAAAAAATAGAATAAAAAATTTTTCAATTTCTTTCAATTTAGAATATTCCATTTTAAATTTCTAAATTATAAATTTTTAATTTCTAATAAAATAAAAATTTATATTTATAATAGAATTTAAAAGTTCTAAACAACTAAACAAAAAATGAAAATTATATTTTGAATTCCCTGTTTTTTAGAGAGAATCCGAAGTGAAGTGAAAAGGCGAGAGGAGATTTATATAAGATAAGAGCAATATCTATTTATACTATATCAATAAACTATATCAATATTATATATCAATATTATATCAATATCGAAAAAATCGAAGTAAACGTAATGGAAAAATTATAGTCGATGAATCTTGAAAGGAGACATGTACCAAAGCAAACAAAGAAAACTAGGTGGTTGAATCAAAATAAATTGTTATTTTGACTAACCGGTTACGGATGAGTTAGGAATTAATTCCAATTCGACTCGACTAATCTAGTATATTTTCCACATTCATAGGAGTGCGCCTATGTTTCTGATTTACGAATATGATATATTCTGGGCATTTCTAATAATATCAAGTGTTATTCCTATTTTAGCATTTATAATTTCCGGAGTTTTATCCCCGATTAGCAAAGGGCCGGAGAAACTTTCTAGTTATGAATCGGGTATAGAACCAATGGGCGATGCTTGGTTACAATTTCGAATCCGTTATTATATGTTTGCTCTAGTTTTTGTTGTTTTTGATGTTGAAACTGTTTTTCTTTATCCATGGGCAATGAGTTTTGATGTATTGGGGTTATCCGTATTTATAGAAGCTTTAATTTTCGTGCTTATCCTAATTGTTGGTTTAGTTTATGCATGGAGAAAAGGAGCATTAGAATGGTCTTAGTTCTTGAATATTCCGAAAAAAACAATGAAAAAAAAAAATAACATTGAGACAATTATGAATTCTATTGAGTTTCCCTTACTTGATCAAACAACTCAAATTTCAGTTATTTCAACTACATCAAATGATCTTTCAAATTGGTCAAGACTCTCCAGTTTATGGCCACTTCTCTATGGTACCAGTTGTTGCTTCATTGAATTTGCTTCATTAATAGGCTCACGATTCGACTTTGATCGTTATGGACTAGTACCAAGATCTAGTCCTAGACAAGCGGACCTGATTTTAACAGCCGGCACAGTAACCATGAAAATGGCTCCTTCTTTAGTGAGACTATATGAACAAATGCCAGAACAAAAATATGTTATTGCCATGGGGGCATGTACAATTACAGGGGGGATGTTTAGTACCGATTCTTATAGTACTGTTCGGGGAGTCGATAAACTAATTCCTGTAGATGTCTATTTGCCAGGCTGTCCGCCTAAACCGGAGGCGGTTATAGATGCTATAACAAAACTTCGTAAAAAAATATCTCGAGAAATTTATGAAGATCGAATTAGGTCTCAACCGGGGAATCGGTGTTTTACTACCAATCACAAGTTTAATATTGAACGCACTACTCATACTGGAAATTATGATCGAGGATTACTCTATCAACCGCCGTCTACTTCAAAGATCCCTCCTGAAACATTTTTCAAATATAAAAAGTCAGTATCGTCCCACGAATTAGTAAATTAGAGGAAGGGTTCGTTTGTACAGAATAACAAAAGGCAAGTCAATCTTCATAAATTTCATCGTAAATGTGAAATACTTAATATTATACAAATATAAATGCGGGAGAGAGAAAAAAGATGCGGGGTCATTTGTCTGCTTGGCTAGTCAAACATGGACTAGTTCATAGATCTTTGGGTTTTGATTACCAAGGAATAGAGACTTTACAAATAAAGCCCGAAGATTGGCATTCCATTGCTGTCATTTTATATGTATATGGTTACAATTATCTGCGTTCACAATGTGCCTATGATGTAGCACCGGGCGGGCTGTTAGCTAGTGTATATCATCTTACGAGAATAGAGTATGGTATAGATCAACCAGAAGAAGTATGTATAAAAGTATTTGCCCCAAGGAAGAATCCTAGAATTCCGTCTGTTTTCTGGGTTTGGAGAAGTGCGGATTTTCAAGAAAGGGAATCATATGATATGCTGGGAATCTTTTATGATAATCATCCGCGTCTGAAACGTATCTTAATGCCGGAAAGTTGGGTAGGGTGGCCCTTACGTAAGGATTATATTGCTCCCAATTTTTATGAAATACAAGATGCTCATTGAATAATAAGAAAATAATCTTCAGTGTTACAACTTCAGATATTCAAGCAATATTTGTACGCTCTCTTATAGATTAAGAGAGTCATTAAAGTCTCATTCATATTATTAAGGATAGACTAAATAAATAAAAAAAAAAATAATACAATTAGGGATTCATTAAATTCTCAAATTTGGAAGGTATTTATTTTTTTGGACGAGTCGAGCTAATAGGATGAACTAAACGAATTCTGCATTATGAACTTTGTACCGCGCACATCCCTTAGATGAGCTATATAAAGTCACATAACATATTGAATCTATATGAAGAAGAAACATTCTTTTTGAACGAGAGGAGACACATTACATTATAAAAAAATCAACTAAAAAAGAAGAGGAAACCTAATCTAATTTTTTTTTTTTTTTTTATATACTTTTTTTATAACATAAACATCTAAAAAGGCTATATCTCCAGACATTTAGATGAATAAGTTAAGAATATATCATGATCTATACCCTTAATGAATATGTATTAATGAATATGTATGCCGATCTATATCCGATCTATATCAATTAATTTAATTAAGTAATTAAGTTGTAGAATAGATACTCATACATAAATGTATCATGTGTCAGGAACCAGATTTGAACTGGTGACACGAGGATTTTCAGTCCTCTGCTCTACCTGCTGAGCTATCCCGACCATTTTCGACGCGTCGTCTTCCTCATTTTACTAAACGACTTGGGTCTATGTCAATTAACTTTGGTCTATGTCAATTAAAAAAAAGACGAAAAAGTATTCTAAAGTCTTACCCAGACCTGGAATGTTTTTGTATCTTTAAAATAAAAAGAAAGAATAAAAAGACGACTTCGAAAATTTCAGTTCGAATAACGATTTGGATTGTTAATCATTCCAATTTCCCATGGGGATTCCTTGTTTTGCTCAAAGATGTTCATTTAACGAACAGAGAGAATAGGATAAAAATAATTTAATTAGGGAGTCGAGCGGGCCTTTTTTGGGGATAGAGGGACTTGAACCCTCACGATTTCTAAAGTCGACGGATTTTCCTCTTACTATAAATTTCCTTGTTGTCGATATTGACATGTAGAATGGGACTCTATCTTTATTCTCGTCCGATTAATCAGTTATCTATCAGACTATGGAATGAATGATTTGATCAATTAAAATTCAATCCTTTCTTCAACTTGGAATCAATTCAAAACAATTTTTTTTTTATTTCGTTTTTCATATAAAGATAAAAAAATATGGATTCGGCCCCTATTAATCATTTGATTAATCATTTGAGATAGTATTTCAATACGTATACGTATGTATATAGGGTTATCCTTTACTTTATCCTTTCTGGAGTTTTGACGGAAGGATTTATTTACTTTACTAATGCAACGCAGTCAACTCCATTTGTTAGAACAGCTTCCATTGAGTCTCTGCACCTATCCTTTTTTTTTTATTCTGTCTTTTTGAACCTTTGTTTGTTTTCGGAAAACAGGATTTGGCTCAGGATTGCCCATTTTTAATTCCAGGGTTTCTCTGAATTTGAAAGTTATCACTTAGTAAGTTTCCATACCAAGGCTCAATCCAATTAAGTCCGTAGCGTCTACCAATTTCGCCATATCCCCTTTTTTGTTTTGAGATTAAGATCTTATTATTATCCCATTCCCCCTTTTTCATTTATATTCTACTGGAACTGTTGAAGTCATTAGATACCAATTCTTATAAAAAGCGTTTCTTCTTTGTTTTTTTTCGTATCTATCTTCTTTCATCTCTATCAGAGACCCTTAATTTAGTCTAATCAGAAAGGATTCTATCATTTCTCTACCCGCAATTCAATGTAGATGTATATATACCACATTTATTATATATACTTCTCTTACTCTCATTTTTTCTCGTGCAATTTTGAATACTCGAACGATCGATTCTTTTTCTTTTTTTTCCATATTCATATTAATTATGAATAACTAAGAATGAAAATAACTAACAATGAAAAGAATAAAAAGTTAATAGCCAAGATTCCATTAGTTTACTAAATTCCTATCCATGTACAATTTCTGTTATGTGAGCCCGCTTAGCTCAGAGGTTAGAGCATCGCATTTGTAATGCGATGGTCATCGGTTCGACTCCGATAGCTGGCTTTTTTTCTCTATTTGTTTTTACTTTTACATGATTGATAATGTTTTTTTGAAATCAAAGAATATTAATATCGAAAAGGCTTCTTTATCTTTTCTTTAAAAGGCTTCTTTCCCTTTTTTCCAAGGGTGCCCGGTTATTATGTGGTGGAAACTTCCAACTATGAACAAAAGTTAGAGTAGTTAAATCTCTGTAGAACAAATCAAGAGCACGAAAAGGGCCTTTTTTTATATATACATTATTGGTATATATACAATAAGGTCCGGATATTGATACAATCCATCTCATTATTTTTTGTAGTATACTACTTCAGTAGATTTTGCTTCATTTATCATATTTATAGTTCAGTTTTAATTTAGGTTTCTGAAAATTCAATAAAATAAGGAGTTTTTATGTCACGTTACCGAGGGCCTCGTTTCAAAAAAATACGCCGTCTGGGGGCTTTACCGGGACTAACTAGTAAAAGGCCTAGAGCCGGGAGCGATCTTAGAAATCAATCACGCTCCGGTAAAAAATCTCAATATCGTATTCGTTTAGAAGAAAAACAAAAATTGCGTTTTCATTATGGTCTTACAGAACGACAATTACTTAAATACGTTCGTATCGCCGCAAAAGCCAAAGGGTCAACAGGTCAGGTTTTACTACAATTACTTGAAATGCGTTTGGATAACATCCTTTTTCGATTGGGGATGGCGTCAACTATTCCTCGAGCCCGCCAATTAGTTAATCATAGACATATTTTAGTTAATGGTCGTATAGTAGATATACCAAGTTATCGCTGCAAACCCCGAGATATTATTACAGCGAAGGATGAACAAAAATCTAGAGCTATGATTCAAAATTATCTTGATTCATCCCCCCAGGAGGAATTGCCAAAACATTTGACTCTTCACCCATTCCAATATAAAGGATTGGTCAATCAAATAATAGATAGTAAATGGGTTGGCTTGAAAATAAATGAATTGCTAGTGGTAGAATATTATTCTCGTCAGACTTAAGCCTAACTAAAATAAACAAGGGTTCAGGTAATTTTGCCCCCTGTCGCCTAAGTAAAGATAAAGAAACCAAAAGCAAGGGTTTGATCGGGGGATTTTTCTCCCATTCATATATCATAGAACGATAGGGATATTTTCATTCCTTTCCATTTTTTTTCCAGTATTTTCTGTACCGCAGAAATTAGGAATAGAAAAGCTATAGCAAGGAAAGGTTTAACTGTTAGAATAAAGATATACATTGTTATGTAGTTTGATACATTGCGATCAGTAACATTGAAAAATTAGATGACGGTACGGAAAGAGAGGGATTCGAACCCTCGGTAAACAAAAGCCTACATAGCAGTTCCAATGCTACGCCTTGAACCACTCGGCCATCTCTCCTACATAATGATTATGGCCCAGAAACCGAGTGAATCGCGAGTCATTCATATTCGATTGTTGGACAGGTATGGTACGTACGATCAATTCGAACTATAAAAAAAAAAATAGAAAATTTTTAATCAAATAAAGAACTTTCCTTCGAAATTGGGGGATAAAGATAATTTTTTGGTTTTTGTGAAAAACTCTTTGTTAAAAATAAAAACAATAAAGATATATCTATTCCTGTTTAGGAAAATGGCCCCTCCGTCTTTTTTTGATATCTATACCGGCTTAAATCGTTGGATTGGAACGACTCGAATGCTCGGTCTATCTTTTTTTTTTTGTTTTTTATAATTTTATAAATTGAGTCTGTTTTTATGTTATTTTGTACTGTACAATTACTTTTTTGTGGGATCGTTTTCTCACAAGAGGTAATTAAAAGAAATTCTAAAATGGATTGCTACCTATGCCTAGATCCCGGATAACTGGAAATTTTATTGATAAGACCTTTTCAATTGTAGCCAATATCTTATTACGAATAATTCCGACAACTTCGGGAGAAAAAGAGGCATTTACTTATTACAGAGATGGTGTGATTTTTTTTTTTTTATTTACCGCTTCCAGTCTTAAGAGAAAGACGCATTAATCGGAATAGAAAGATTTGAAATAACTCTACGCTTGTTGAAGGTGAAGTTTCTAAGTTTCTAAATAAAACAATTCCTTCTGTCGGGTATCCTCGATTAATGCAGCCTCAGATGCTTCAATTGTCAATTCTAGCATTGAACGAAAGGTTACACCTATGGCTATGGGTTCTGTATTGTAGGTTAACCCTACCCCACTAGTACCAATAAGCGGCATAGAGGAAGAAGCACTACGCCTAGGAATCAACAACACGAAAACTTTGTTAGAAATTATCCCTTTTCTTTATTTGGATCGGGACTAAGAAGAATGGTTGGGAAAACAAACATCCATCTCGTTCGTACCTTGGATACCCGTATAACCATCGAAGACTGTTGAAGTGACTAATTCCTAGAAATTAAGGAAGATTGAGGACAAAGAAATTGTTAGAGTTAACTTAATATTTTTATCTAGTATCAACATGCTTGATGTTAAGAAAAGATCTTTTGCAGGAAGGTTGGCTAGAGATTTCTTGTAAAAACACTAGCCCCGCTCAGTTCATAATGAGAATATTTCACTCCCCTTTTTTATTCTATGTATTATTCTCATTATGCACAAAAGGGAGGAGCCGTATGAGATGAAAATCTCACGTACGGTTCTGGAACGGAGATTCTTTGAATCGAATGACGACCGTAACGAATGTCTGCTCAATCCGAAGGAAATTATGCAGAAGCTTTACAGAATTATTATGAAGCTTTGCGTCTAGAAATTGATCCCTATGATCGAAGTTATATACTCTATAATATAGGCCTTATTCACACAAGTAATGGAGAACACACAAAAGCTTTGGAATATTATTTTCGGGCACTGGAACGAAACCCCTTCTTACCACAAGCTTTAAATAATATGGCCGTGATCTGTCATTACGTGCGACTATCTCCACTATAGAAAAAAAGAAAAAAATTTACTAGAAATGGGCTTTCTACATATGCATCGTCCAAAACAACGACTTTTATCAGCTGTAGCAAAGAAAGCAACTTCATAGAAGTCAAAATATGAAGAAAAAAATATGCCTAGATACTTTATTCTATGGATAAAGGATCTAATTGATAGAAGAAGCATCGTAAAGATCAATTAGCGAGATTTTTGGCCGATACAATAAGAACTGCTTACTTATGTCATAATATGAGACAAAAGTTAGGAATCAACTTATGTAACAGAGTCGATCCCCTAAATTATTGAGCAGCGGTGTAGCATCAGATCCCAAAGATCGTAAGTCTTTCTTATGAGGGAAGATCTTTTTCAAAGATTCTATATATATTTAGATATAAAATATATAAAACCGAGATAGTTACCTTTCAGAAAATTCTAACGATAGTAGAACGCCTACGCTTTATTCTTCTGAAGGTGGGAGAAAAGAGAAAACTGATTATTAATCAAAATTCAAGTTTGAAACTCATGTAATTAACCTTTTTTGGGTAACTCGAGAAAAAATGGGACACCAAAAAAAATGGATTGCTGAGCCGTATGAGGTAGGAAACTCTCAAGTACGGTTCTAATGGAAGGAATTTGCTCGCCTATTCTGACCGAGGAGAACAGGCCATTCGGCAGGGAGATTCTGAAATTGCGGAGGCTTGGTTCGATCAAGCCGCGGA
>CANXYC010726870.1:47500-50000 GCA_948193065.1 Aleurites moluccanus
TGTTTGGGCTACTGGATTTATGTTTTTAATTTCTTGGCGTGGATATTGGCAGGAATTGATTGAAACTTTAGCGTGGGCTCATGAACGTACACCTTTGGCTAATTTGATTCGATGGAGAGATAAACCAGTAGCTCTTTCCATTGTGCAAGCAAGATTGGTTGGATTAGCCCACTTTTCTGTAGGTTATATCTTCACTTATGCGGCTTTCTTGATTGCCTCTACATCAGGTAAATTTGGTTAATTCTTTTTGTACTGTAGCCGCGAAAATATCATTTTTTTCGACGGATAAGGCGATTTTTTATATTTCTACATCTAGGATCCGACTTGTATCAGCGATATTAATAGGAAATGAAATATTATGGCAAGGAAAAGTTTGATTCAGCGGGAGAAGAAAAGGCAAAAATTGGAACAAAAATATCATTTGATTCGTCGATCCTCAAAAAAAGAAATAAGCGAAGTTCCGTCGTTGAGTGATAAATGGGAAATTCATGGAAAGTTACAATCCCCACCGCGAAATAGTGCACCGACACGTCTTCATCGACGTTGTTTTTCGACTGGAAGACCGAGAGCTAACTATCGAGACTTTGGGCTATCCGGACACATACTTCGTGAAATGGTTCATGCATGTTTGTTGCCGGGGGCAACAAGATCAAGTTGGTAAGGATTAAAAATTTCCCTTCATTTTTCTAGTCATTTTTATAATCATCGATCATAGAGGAGTCCCTTTACCATTCTGT
Organism: Aleurites moluccanus; assembly: GCA_948193065.1. Taxonomy (NCBI): domain Eukaryota; kingdom Viridiplantae; phylum Streptophyta; class Magnoliopsida; order Malpighiales; family Euphorbiaceae; genus Aleurites; species Aleurites moluccanus. Next base: position 48,238 of record CANXYC010726870.1, read on the forward strand.
ATAAATGCACTATTATATTTGTACAGATATGGTAGAGGGGCACATTCAATCCTTGTTTGTCCATTCGATTAGTTCCCAGTTCTTCTCTTCATCACGCGGAGTAGAGCAGCTTGGTAGCTCGCAAGGCTCATAACCTTGAAGTCACGGGTTCAAATCCCGTCTCCGCAACATTTTTTTGTAAAAAAAAATTAGAGTTGTCCCCGTTAACTAGTAATTAATTAATTTTAAAATTACTAGTTTTTAATTAATTAATTACTAGTTTTCTTTTGGACGGGAGGAAAGAAAAGAAGATAGGGGATAGAATCACTATACTATCATGGTCAACTATACTGAATCTTTTATCCTATTAAATAAATTATCATTATCTTGGGCGGATAGCGGGAATCGAACCCGCGTCTTCTCCTTGGCAAAGAGAAATTTTACCATTCGACTATATCCGCATTTTTTTTTGTTCTTGATACACAATGTCTGGATCGTATTTGTTTTATGAACAGCTATGCTAGATATTTTTTTGGTTATTATTATTTATTATTATATAAAATAAAAAATTATTATATCAAAATAAAATTATATTATACTATACTAATTATACTAATAATATACTAAAATTAATATACTAAAATAAAATACATTAATTAATATTATACTTACTTAATATTATACTTAAATACTTAAACTTACATACTTAATTTTATATTATATTTTATAAAGAATTTTATAAATTTTCAATTTTAATATGTAATATATTATTTCAATTTTATATATTTTTTCTATTTTATATTTATATTATTTTAATTATTTTATTTTAATAGAATTTAAATAGAATTTTAGATTTTATATATATATATATATATATATATATTTTATTTTAATTATTTCAAATATTTTATTATTTTTTTTTTATATTCTATTTATTATTAGAATATTTATTATTTTATTATTCTATTTTTTGTTTTTGGAAATTTTTAGAATATATATATCCTATATATTTATATTTTTATTATATCTATTTATTTATTATATCTATTTATTATATATATATATATACTATTATATATATATATTTATTATACATATTATTTTATTTCGAATTCTATTCTATATCTATATAATAAATTATTCATTATAATTATTATACATAATTCATATATAATTCTATTATAGATATAGAATATAGAATAGAATTAATAGATTGCATTTCTAATTATTACTAATTATTATAAAATAGAAAATTCTAATTAGAATTCATTTATAATTTATAAAAGATTCATTTATAAAAGTTTGACCCCTCCCTCTAATTTTTTGTTTTCTTTATTTGTATTTTGGGAACTTAGACTTATATTGAATTTTAATGTGTTTCGCAACCCGAAAGAATTCGGGGGAGGGGTCATTTTCATTTCATTTTGGTATCTGGAACAAATAGGTTCAAGAGATGAGAGAATTAAGGATACCTACCAGAAAGACTAACCCAATCCATAATGATGTACCGGAAAATACAACATTTTTGTTACTCGACCAACCATCAGGAGAAGAAAAAACAACGGGTACACTAATCAGCAAGATTGATGAAGTAGCAATTAATGCAAAAACAGCCAATTGGAAAGCAATAGTCATGTTTCTAATCCTCCAAGCTACCAACAAAAAAAGAACTATACCATTTGATCCCTCTATCAGCCAAAACAAAAAAAAAAATTGTAAAAAAAAAAACGCATCATGGGGGGATTGTGCCATGAATCCATTGATTCTATATGACTTATTACCAC
>CANXYC010726870.1:55000-56627 GCA_948193065.1 Aleurites moluccanus
GACCCGTAGTAGTTCATTCATAAGCGAGAGATTTGATTTACCTAGTGAGTATAAGCTAAACTCTAGTGAATATAGGTAAAAAAGTGGTTTATTGGTATTGAATTTGATAAATATCAATGTAATAAAATTTTCAAGGCCGAACCTAATTGGATTGACCACCATCATAACGAAATTCATTTGTTTGATACATGTATTTAGCAATTCAACATAGATCCAAGATATTTCATCGAATCACTGATGAAAAGACTCTATTTGTTCCCTGAACCAAATGACATTCTTAAAAAAAAAATTGGATAACTTGTTGATGCCTCCAGATTTTCAGATTTATCATTTGTTAAATTACTGGTTTAGTGTGAGAGAGAGAGATATTCCTATTTATTTTAACAATGAGTGAATTAATGAACGAAAGCGAAAGAAATGAGGTTTAACCTTATTTTCAGGCTTTACGGCGGATCAATTATTCCCTGAAAGAATCTTTCGTATTATATTTCTTTTTTTTTTTCTATTTAGAATTCTATTTTTTTATAATTATTTAATTTTAATTCTATTTATTTTTTTATTTTATATATAAATATTATATAAATATATAATTTATTTATATATATATAATTTAAATATTAGATATTAGAATTATATATATATAATTCTAATATTTTATCTACTATTTTATATAGTATTTATTTTATTTTTATATAGTATAGAATTCGAATATTAATATAATATTAATTAGAATTAAGAATTATATAAATAGACATGAATGATGGTGGCTAATGCAATTGGTTTTGAGCATGAATATTAACCTAATAAAGGGCTTAATTATTTGAATCTATTAACTATATATAGGTTAATATTCATGCTCAAAACCAATTGCATTAGCCACCATCATTCATGTCTATATATATATATATATATATAGTCACAAAGAGAGTTTGAGAATTACGGAATTGATTTAGGACTATGAGATGACCATATGCCATAGAGTCATCCCCACAACTCAAACACTCTAACAAATATTTATTTAAATACAAGAAACAAAGCTAAAGCCCACGTCTCATCCACCAGCTCCTTTATTGCATTAAGTGTATGAATACAACCATTCCAATTTCCTTCGAGTATTTGTGACTGCAGCAATTCAAAATCCACAGATTTGTATTAAGTCCCAGATTCTGATTCCAAAAAAGAAGCAAACTTCTATAAACCCAACAAATAAAGACTCTGAACTATAACTCTTACAAATTCATGCCATTTTGTTATACCATTGGGCCAACCTTCATATCAAAATTCTCCATTAACACAATATTTTCAAAACTTTTTGCAAGCTTTGATGAGCTCTCTTCCGTCCTATAATCATAAATTCCCATCTCTTTGACTCGCCATGAATTTACAGGTTTAGCAGCAAATTAAACTTGGCATCCAACTCCCTCTGTAAATAGATGGAATCCCAATTTCCAAGGATATACCTTAAACAAAAAGAAAGATCCTATTCATTCACCAAATAACCCAAAAATGAAAACTATCAATAATCAAGTAGTAATCATTGCCCGAATAAAATAAACAATACATATGAAAAGAATCAACTGCCAAGTACGAAAAATTAACATCAGATATTCATTATAACCAGAAGCCA
>CANXYC010727297.1:0-26726 GCA_948193065.1 Aleurites moluccanus
AGCGGCAGCTCTGTCAAACCACATTAGGGTCAATACAAGTGAGAAACACATCATTAGATACCATTATGCAACAATGGTATCACCAACATCAACAATCTCAATATCAATCATTTCAAGTAACAGTTTAATCAACGGAATAGCAATAAGCAATAGATAAGCAATGGTAATTGGATTGGTAAACTACAAAGGTATGAAACAAAGATTGATTATACATAGGTAATCGGTAGGCACAATTGGCATGCCATCATCGCTGGCGATAATGACATTCAAATTGGTAGGCCTATGGATAAAGGAATGATAGGCCAATGACAATATAACTAGACATTACATCAAACACATGACGGGCATTATGAAATGGACAAATTGGCATGGTTATGGTATAACTCCAACATTTCCCCATTATTCAACAATCAACTCACAATCAAGGCAATACAATAAGCAATATATATACAACAATAAACATTATTCAAAGGATCAAATTAGCTAAGGAATACAAAGGAAAATCAAACAAAATCAAAGGCATGAATAGTGATATTAGGTTCAACCAAACATGAAGTTTCACATATGGTTTCCAATTCAAATTTCAATGCTTGGGACATGATAAATGATGCATATTAAACTCATATAACACTCCAAATTGCTTAGGAAAATTGATTTTCTACCAATAGCTTCAAAGGAGGCAAAATGCACAAGTATGACTATCTTGATTTTCTACAATAAATCAACCACAAATAATTTATCCATTAGCCTCCAATTAACATATTCTAAGCTTAAACAATATAAACTAACACCAAATCATCAAGCCAAATCAAACAACTTCACTTTAGGGTTTGAAATTAGAGAAAAGTGTTCAAATGCATCAATTGATGCAATTAAACACCATATCCATCTAATTCAACCTCTAAATCATCTAAATAAATTATAAAACTAAACAAACTAATTCCTTACCTCAAGATGAAGTTCCCATCAAAATTTCCTTTCAAGAATTTCTTGGATTTTTTTATGATTTCAAGTGAATCAATGGTGTAGAATGGAAGAACCAAATTAAAACTTTTATGATTTCAAGTGAATCAATGGTGTAGAATGGAAGAACCAAATTAAAACTTAAGTTTTCTTTGAATTTTCCTTAGAGAGCATGTAGCCACCCAGATACTCCCTCTGAAAAACACGTTCCTATTGATGTAAATTGCCCTGTGTGTAATGGAAATATAGACACTGCACTTCATGTCCTAGTTGATTGCTGCTTTGCTACAAGATGCTGGACGATGGTGAGAAATAGGCCTACGCACCACCAGGCTGCCACTATAAGCGAGAAAGGAAACCAAATTGCTATTTTGCTGTGGGCTGAGGTAATAGGAATAAGATCGTGTGGGAAAATGGAGGTGCATCAGATCAATCAGTTGTATACAATGCTAATAGTTTCTTGAATCAGTGTCAGTAAGCTCAACTTTATACTGCTAATGCAGGTATTAACAGTGTATCAGGACAGCCCAAATGGCAACCTCCATCAGTTGGTAAACTGAAGTGCAATGTTGATGTAGCCGAAAGTAAGTTGAGGCATTGTTGTGTAACAAGGGATTCTGCATGGGTAATGGTATCAGCCAGGAGTTTTCAAAGGTCCCTTGGATCCTGGTATAGCAGAGGCTACCAGTTGCAGAAAAGCAATGGGTTTGATCAAAACTTTAGGATTCCGAAGTGTTTGTTACGAGTTACACATTCATTATTAATTTCATAAAATGAAAACTCTAAAATTTGCCTACAACATAGGTTCATCAAGTTAATAAATTAAAATCTATTTTCAGTGAACCAAATAGATAATATTTGATATAATTATCAAGTATCATAGTATATCTCGGGGGGAAAAAAAGCAAGTAATCTACAAACAACATTTGCCATGTAAGTTTTGAATTTCAATGTATATAAAACTTCCATCCACTTTCAAATGGTAAAATCTCTTCTACCATTATCAACATTGTTTTCAATATTAACTAAAATAAAGATCGTTCAATCGACTGTGATTGAGGCAGAGATCAAGAAAATTACACAAACATTTCAAATTATCAATGGCCTTAATTCCAATTTCTATCTATTATATAGTCACCTATTTCTCTATCAAATCGCATTAAACATAAAACACAGTTAACCATAAACAATAGATACAGATAGAAACCCTTGTGAAGCTTAAATTGAAGGGAAAATAAAAAACAGACCAAAATTTTCTGCTGCCAAAAGAATGTTCCTCTAGAAATAAACAAGAATTTACATATAGAAAGGTTTAACATCCCTATCATTGTGAGGAGCAGATTTCCTTTGCAACCTGCAATGAATCAAGGAAAAAATCATTATACAAACATCATGAAATGATTATTAAAATAAATTATGAATTAAGTGCACATTAACAATGAATTTAAGGCCATGCCAAGCCAAGCTCATCTTTTATAAATTATGAATTATTTAAATAAACTCATTCTTTCAAATTTATGTTGATTGATGACTTGCTAATCACAGGAGGATAATCTCAATCATAGCAGTTTGGTGATTCATCTTGGTCATGAGTTTTGTATTGGAATTCCATGTTGCTGCTTCGTTAATTGCTGAGGTACCGTATATGATAAAAGAAACAACTACTAATCAAGCAATTTGGCCTAGGAAGATCTAGTTTGATGTAGTTATCCATGTCAATATCAAGTCAACAATTGTCATTGCCCACAATCCAGTCCAACATAACAAAACAAAATACATAAATCTAAAGTTTCATTTCCCAAGTTAGGCCAAGTAGAACCAGGAAATAAACATGGTATATTGGAGGTCAATGATCAAATTGTTGACATTCTACAACTAAAACTCTTCCTTGGGCAAAGTATGAAATTCTTAGAGATGATCGAGTATTAACAAAAATTCTCATCGAGTGTTAGGATTTCAGAATTTGCTCAGATACTCTAAGATATGTGTTGTATTTTGATAGTGTAATTTGTGGAGCATGTGATTATAAGTTTGTTAATTTAGGTATGAAGTATGTTTATTGCTTATGTAAGAGGAGCTCAATTATGTATATGATATGGAAAAAAGTAAAAAATATGGAAAAAAGTAAAAAATATGGTCAAGATGTAGAAAAGAAAGTTATTGTAGTACTTAACTTTTGTACTTCAGATCTCTTGTAACTAACTATATAAACCCTTGAACAATCAATGAGTTTATGTTCCTTTTTATGTTCCAAAGTTAGGGATGCTGCATGGGTGTATGAAATAAAGATTAAAGTAAGAACAGCAAGGCAAGGAGGGAAATCTGTAACTGAATATGGCAATTTGTTACAGAGTTAATGGCAGAAATTAGTAAAATTAGATTACTACAGAACTGTGGAGTTGAAGTGCAGTAATTACTCTGCTAAAATAAAAGATTTTATTGAATGATTTCCTTGCAGATCTGAATCCCGAATTTGATCAGATAAGAGTGCAGATTTTGGAAAAAGAAGAAGTCCCATCGCTGAATGAAACAATTTCACTTGTCAGAGCTGAAGAGAGTAGATGGACTGTGCTGCTTGAACCACAAACTGCCGAAAATTCAGCACTGAATTCCACTGCATAAACCACCTGAAAAGTTTCCACCAACCTGTCAAATACAACTCCAGAGTATGGGAGAGCTGATTTAACCAAAGAAAGGCAAAAATAGAGAAAATAAGAAGGGTCTTCGGTGTACATATTGTAAGAAACCGAGACACATCAAAGAATGCTGCTGGAAATTGCATGGTAAACCACCAAGCCGAGAATGGCACAATAAGGGGAACCAGAAGAAGGCTTCTAGTTCAGCCCATATAACTCGAAACAATCAAGAAAATTTGCAAGAACTAGGGGGTTTCAGCAGTGAAGACATCGACAAGCTCAAAAGTCTGTTGGGCAAGTTTGATAAGCCATCAAATGCGAGTTCATTAGCTCTCTCAAGTAACCTTTCTATGTGTTCATTAGCGCTTTCAAGTAACTTTTCTGTGTGTTCATTGACACTTTCAGGTATTTCTTATTCTTCAATTGGATGTAATGTCTCCAAAAACCTTTATTGCAATATGTGGGTTATAGATTTCGGTGTCCGAGACCAAATGACCCCTTCATCCCATCTCTTTATAACTTATACTCCTTGTCCAAGTAACAGAAAAGTTATTGTTACTGATGGGTCTCTTACCACTGTAGCAGGGTTAGGACACATTCAACTTACCCCATCATTCTTATTAAAAGGTACTTTCATGTTCCTAAGTTATCCGATAACCTTGTGTCCCTATATAAATTGACCACAGACATGAATTGCCATGCAAATTTTCACCCTTCCTTTTGTGAATTTCAGGACCAAGATTCGGGGAGGAAGATTGGACTTGTTAAAGAGAAGGACGGGTCGTACTACTTGTGGACTCCATTAAATCACCTGTTAGTAGTAGTTATATATCTCTGTCACTCTTATCATCATCAAAATGGGATATCATTTTGTCTAATCATTTTCGTTGGGGTCATCCATTTTTTGGAACTTTAAAGATCATATTTCCTTCTCATTTTAAAGGTATATATTTAGGAAGTTTTCATTATGATTTATGTGAGTTTGCCAAATACACTCATGTATCTTTACCAATTATCAATAAAAGAACTTCTACCACTTTTTATTTAATCCTTAGGGATATTTGGCATCCTTCTCTTATCCCTAATGTTAGAATTAAAAATCACACAATAAATACTAACAAAATATATAAAGGACTTATAAGTGAGTAGATATTAGACCTAATATAAACCAACTGTTTTTGTGCAAATGGGTTCCAATATTTATCTACTTATAAACTCACATGTGTGTAAATCCATAGACTTTAACATAGTATCAGAGTCAACTCTACACTCCCTCAGTTTGTGCTCTTCTAGTGTGAATCTAAAATCTAACCGACTATCTGTTATCTCGGTCATTGCCATTAATAGCCATGTGTTGGTAGGGTTTAGCATATGTGTGAATCTAAAATTTAAATTAATCATCTATTATCTCGGCCATCGGCCCTTAGTCTATTGTGTCACATGCTAGTTAACAGCCTAACACATGTCAAAAGGAGGTGTTATAGTTAAATATTTCACATTGAATAATAACAAAATATATAAAGACTAATATGTGAGTGGATGTTAGACCTAGCACAAACAAACTGGTTTTGTGCAAATGAATTCCAACATTTGTCCACTTATAAGTCCACATATATGTCAATCTATGGACTTTAACAGAACAAATCAATCAATTAAACACTTTTTTCTCTAAACATAACATGGTATCAGAGTAATCTGGGAAACTCCTTTAAGGTTTGTCTTCTCTCTACCAGTGAGCAGAGGTTGAAGGTTTTTTTTTTTAGTCTTTTTTCTTCTATGTTCAGTGAACAAAATGTGAAGGGTTTGGTGGGTCACCTGGTTTGAGTGATTGTTTGGGTTCACCGTCGACATCAATCAAAGCGTCGTCTGCCGATCAGTGTGTACCCAAAGTTCGATCGCCGAAAGCTCAGCACATGAGCTTCACGCGCCACCAGAAGTGTCTACCGTTAGTCTCACTCGCTGGTGTGTGGAGGCACGTATAGAGGTATTCTGTCCTCTGATCCATCTCTTCGGCGTCGCCTCTGTCTTTTCGGCATCCCTAGTATCGCTGTTGCTTTAGCTCATCACTCCCAGGAAATATTTTCTCCTTTTTCTCTTTTTGGCTTTGCTTTTCCGCTGCTGGGTGTCTTCGATTATTTCTAGGTTATTGTTTTTGGGTTTCTAATTGTTGTGCCATTTGCTTTTACTTCTGGATAAATTCATTTTGTTTGGGTCAATGAATCGGTTTAAGTTTGGTGGTTGTTGTTGTGTCAATTCCCTAAAATTCCATTTGTTGCTATTGTTTGGCCTATTTTGTTTGGGATCAACCTAATTTTATATCTGCCACATTTAAATTCTGTTCGAGTTGGTAATTTTGTGGTGTGGTTGGTGTGAGGTTGTTGTTTGAGAAATTTTATTGTGTTTGGGTTACTATTTGGAGGCTATTATTCTTGTTGTTTGGGTTATTATTTTATTGTTGTGTTCGGAAAATTGACACAACATTTGGGTTATTATCTTCTAGCTTTGTTTGGAAAATTATCACAGCGTTTGAGTATTTTCTCTTGTGGATTTAAAATGTCAAAAAACAAATCAATTAATATGATTCTCGCGATGACTAAAATCACTGATGTTAAACTCAAAGGTGATGGAAAGAATTTTTTGGACTGGAACAAGTCAATTTGTTTGTATTTAAGAAGTATTGAGAAAGGTAGTCATCTCACCTGTGATCCACGTAAAAATAATGAAGTGTGAATGCAGGAAGATACTTCAATATTTTTGCAAATTCAGAACTCTATTGATAGTGTTGTACTTAGTGTAACTAATCATTCTGAATTTGTGAAGGAATTAATGGAATACTTAGAGTTTTTGCATTTTGGTAAAGGGAATGCTAATTGAGTTTATGATGTATGCAAGGCATTTTATCAGCCTGAAAAGCAGGATAAATCTCTTACAGCTTATTTCATGGAATTTAAACATGTATGAAGAACTAAATGTCCTGCTTCCCTTCAATCCAGATGTTAAAGTTCAACAATCTCAGCGTGAACAACTGGCAATCAAGAGTTTTCTTGCTGGGTTACCTCCTGATTTTGAAATTGCTTAGTCCCAAATTCTTTCTAGTCCTAACATTCCTTCTTTGGAAGAAACATATACAAGAGTAATTTGTTCTGCCACACAAAATTATGTTCACTCTTCTCAGCCTACCACCAATAGTGCTCTTGTAAGTCATACTGAACCCAACCATTAGGGGCATAACGGAGGTTCTCATGGTAGAGGACAGGGGAGTAATACTCGGGATAGCAGTTTCTCTGGATGGCAATCAGGAGGTATTACTTATTATTGTCATGAGCTTGGTCACACCAAATATAATTGCAAGAAACTACAAAATAAGACTCATCGCACTACTAATGTTGCATTCTCCTTTGAGAAGTCTATTCTTATCTCTGCTGATGAGTTCGCCCAATTTACTCAGTATCAGAAATCATTAAAGGCCACCACTCCTATCCCTACAAATGCTGAGACTAACAACTCCAAAACATGTCTTGTGTCTTCATCATCAAATTGGGTCATTGATTCAGTTGCCACAGATCATATGACAAGTAACCCTAGTCTTTTCTCCACCTTTCAGTTTCATAAAACTTCATCTACAGTTACCATAATAGATGGGTCACCCTCTCATGTGATTGGATCAGGTACCGTTCATCCCACTTCATCTATTTCCTTATCATTTGTTTTACATCTACCTAATTTTACCTTTGTTGGGAAAAGTATCACACATCGAATAATGAGAAAATGTATAAAGGACTTATAAGTGAGTGGATGTTGAACTTAGTATAAGCCAATTGATTTTGCGCAAGTTTGTTCCAACACTTGCCCATTTATAAGCCCATTTGTATACGGTCCCATGGACTTTAATATGGTATCAAAACTTCATACCCAAACGAGTTAGATCATGGGATCCATGTTCAAGCCCTCAATTGTTAGGCTGATGTTAGATGGTCAAATTATGAACAAGTGTCAACCGGCTTGTTGATGTTAGGCCACAGGCCAAGCCCTATTACACTTGAGAGGATGTGTTGGAAAAGTATCCTGCATCGAATAATGAGAAAATATACAAAGGACTTATAAGTGAGTAGGTGTTGGACCTAATACAAGTCAATTGATTTTGTGCAAGTGGATTCCAACACTTGCCCACTTATAAACCCACTTGTGTGCGGATTCATGGACTTTAATAACCTTCAATTTGATTTTTATTAGTAAACTTACTCGAGCCTTAAATTGTTGTGCCTCATATTTTCTTAATTATTGTCTATTTCAGAACCTTGTGACGAAGCGGATTATTGGTAATGGTCATGAGTGGAGGTCTCTATATTCTAGATACAAAGGAGACAAGACCAGTTGCATGTTCCAGTGTTTTGGATCCTTTTGAAGTATATTGTCGATTAAGACATCCCTCTCTGCAGTCATTAAAGAAACTTTATCAACATTTTCAATCTTTATCCACCTTAGATTGTGAGTCATGTAAGTTTGCCAAACATCATCATTTGTCTTCAATTCATCAAGTCAATAAATGGGCTACATCCCCTTTTGAGTTAGTCCATTAAAATGTTTACGGTCCTTGTCCTGTAATGTCCAAAACTAGATTTAGGTATTTTGTTACTTTCATTGATGATTACTCTTGTGTGTCTAGTTATATTTAGTGAAAAATCGTTCCGAGTTATTTTCTATTTTTTGAGCTTTTTATACTGAAATAAAAACACAAATCAATGTTCCCATTAAAATCTTGCAAAGTGATAATAATAAAGAATATTTTTCATCCACTTTTCAATCATATATGACTCATAATGGTATCATTCACCAATCTTCATGTGTAGATATACCATCTCAAAATAGAGTAGTTGAGAGAAAATAGACACCTCCTTGAGATCATCCGAGCTCTTCTCTTCCAAATGAAAGTTCCATAACCATTTTGGGCTAACGCTGTATCTACTGCTTGTTTTCTCATCAATTGAATGCCTTCTTCTATCCTCCATAGTGAGATTCCCTATTATGTTCTTTTTTCCATCTAAATCTTTATTCCCAATTGAACTCAAATATTTGGTAGTACATGTTTTGTTAGAGATGTATGTCCTCAAGTTACCAAACTAGATCCAAAATCTCTAAAATGTATTTTTTTGGGCACTCTCATGTTCAGAAAAGATACAGGTGTTATTCTCCTATTCTTAATTGTTATCTTGTTTCTTCTGATGTCACATTGCTTGAAAATATTCCATTTTTTTTCCCTCTTCTCCTATCTCTAATAAGGAGGATAACGATGATCTCTTAGTCTACCAAGTGGTTCAATCTGCTCCTACACCTGCTCCTGCTCTTATACCACAGCCTACTCAGCCTCCTATTCTCCATGTTTATTCCTAGCGATCAGAGAACACAAAGACTCGACATATGTCCTCCACCTCCCTCTTCGCTGCCAGATCCTGACTCAAGTAACCCTAATCCTAGTCTTAATCTTCCTATTGTTGTTTGGAAAGGTAAACGTCAGTGTATTTATCCTCTCTCTTCTTTTGCCTCTTATACTCATTTGTCTTCTCCTTCCTATTCCTTTATTGATTCTTTAGATTCTATTTTTGTTCCTAAGACAATTCATGAAGCTTTATCTCACCTTGGTTGGCGTTCTGCTATGAAAGAAGAAATGATGACCTTAAATGAAACTAGTACTTGGGATTTGGTGAATTTACCTGCAGGAAAGAAAGCCATGAATCATCTTGCATTTATACACCATAATAAAATGGAGTGGCTAAAAGAAAAAATGGTCATCTTTTAAATATTACTAGAGAACTCCAATTTCATCATAATGTATTGAAATATTATTGGGGGAAGGTTGTTCTCACAGTTGCATACAGGATCAATAGGATGCTATCACATGTCTTAGCCTCAAAAAGCTCCCTTGGAATGTCTTTCTCAATTTTTTCCAAATGTTAGAACATCCAATGATAAGCTGCCTAGAATTTTTGGTTGCACTACACTTCTCCATATTCAAGGTCCTCAACGAGGAAATCTTGAACCTAGAGCCATCAAATGTATATTCATAGAATACTAGCCAACTCAAAAGGGCTACATGTGTTAACATCCACCTTCCAAGAAAATACATGTCATGATCCGACTAAGGCTTCCAGAGTCCATAGTCAGTCTTGCTTGCCAAAATATCCAAAAGACTACAATAACCTGACTAATCTAAAAATAAGAATTATGGATTCACATGTTAAGCAGAATTTATGCAAGACCATTATAAGACCACTCAAGGCTATTATATCACAATATCAATATTTGGTTACTACATAATAGAGAATCACATCACAACAAATACAGACATATATTTATAGATGGCAAAATGAACGCGAATCGAAAGATCCGATTTGATTCATCCGACACCAAACTCGAACCATATCCGATTTGACTTTAATAGTAACAATCCAAAATCAGAATTATTCGACCTGAAAGTGACGTGTATCAAAAAATTAATCAATATGACAAAAATCTGAATCTGTAAATGAACCGACTCAAGGAGACGCCGAACTCACTTACTGATCTATCCAAGTGATTGAAAATCCGACAATGACCCAATCCAAGAATGACCTGAATCTGATATTGGATCAACCCAAAATGACCCAAACTCGGACGCAACCCCGAAAAGCAACCCAACCTGAATAGTGACTCAACTCGAAGGCCACCCGAATTTGAAATAACCGAAATATGAGATGACCCAAATTGAAAATGATCCGATCCGAAATCACCCGATATTTAAAACAACTTAAAATCTGCATATAATTATAGATGATAAAAAAAATCAAAATTATAAAATTATTTACTTAATTTTCTCAAAAATTTAATATGAATTCTTGTGGTATATATATATATATTATATATATAGTTCTATATGTGCATTATCACATTATATTATTAAACTTTTCCTCACAATAACTTATGTATACATATGATTGGACAAAATTAATTTAATATAATGTAGTAACACTTAAAATTCCGCTCCATTGCTTTTGATTATAGGAAGAAATATGATTTTTTTCCATTATAGAATACGAATTGAAATACAATAACTAATGATGTGTTGGATTCTTAAATTGGATTCTTCATGGAAGTAGATTAGGCAATGAATATACAAACTATATACCAATTGGTTTTATTTTAAGTTGGTGGATAAACATGACTATTGAAAACTGAAATCAATATTTGCATGAGACAATAGATAGTGAATTGGTAGCCTAATTAATTCTCATAATTGATAATTGAACGTTACATGTAAAATCCATATTTCAAATTTTATCATAATTAATAAAAAGTATAGTAGTCTATTGCAATAAATTCATGCAAAACCCGAACTGATAAACTTAGTAATTGAGATGATCCAAAACACAATAGTGATCCAAGTAGTTAATGACTTAACCCATTGACAATCTAATTCGAAGACGATCGAAGCTTGATCATGACCTGACCTTTTGATAATTCTACTTGTTGAAAAACCCGACCTGATGATGACCCAAGTTCAATGATGACCTGATCCATAAATTAACCCAACCCGTTGATTATCTAACTCAAAAGATGACCCTGATTGATGACCCGACCTGATGATGATATTATCCGGTAATGACCCGAATCCAAAATTATCCTAACATGAACTTAATCCGAACCCAAAATGACCAACCCGAAATCGACCCAACCCGCCCATTTTCCATCAATACAAATACTCTACTGTAATTGAATTCTAGAGTACAAAATATAATACACTACATAATAATACATTCACTACTGGTACATTTTTCACGTTTCCAACCTTCGCCAAAACGTTTCTGACCAAAGCCAAATAATCCTGACAGCCACGATGTAGCATGACAAAGTAATTGCTTATGCCTCTCATCAGTTGAAGAGACTCGAACAAAATTATACCACTTATGACTTAGAAATGGCAACAGTGATATTTGCCTTGAAAATTAAACCTGTGAGATATACACATATCACAAGAGTTTGAAGTATATCTTTGACTAAAGAGATTTGAATTTAAGGTAAATAAGGTGAATGAAGCTTCAGAAAGATTATGACTGTGCCATTCTTAACCACCCTGATAAAGTAAATGTTGTAACAAACGCTCTAAGTAGAAAATCAGCTGGCAACCTAGCTCACATTGTAGTAGAGAAGAGGCTTATAGTTAGAGAGTTGCAGGAACTATTTGATGAGGGGTTGCAGCTAGAGGTGCACAGTTCAAAAATATTATTGGCACTTTTTAAGGTTCGCTCAATGCTAGTAGAGAGAATTAAAGTGACTCAGAGACAAGATTTCCAATTATGCAAACCTATAGAGGAAGTACAAAATGGTGATACCATAGACTTTTTGGTTGATGGGAACGAAGTGCTTTGACATGGTTCTCGTCTTTGTGTCCAAGATGGGGATAATATGAGGAAAGAGATTATGAAAGAGACACAACTTGCAGCTTAAAATGTATATCCAGATACCACCAAGATGTATCGTGAATTGAAAAAGTGAAATGATATGAAGAAGAAAATTGTTGAATTTGTCTCTAGACGTCTAACTTGTCAACAAGTAAAGCTGGAACATCAAAAACCTTATGGATTGATGCAACCACTTCCTATTCTCGAGTGGAAGTTAGAAAGAATCACTATGGATTCCGTGACAAAATTGCCTAAGAAAATGCAAGATATGACTCCATATAGATTATAGTGAATCAATTGACCAAATCAACTCACTTCATTCCTGTGGAAGCCAACTATACTGTGGCTAAGTATGCAAGATTGTATGTTTAGAAAATAGTTTGCTTACATGGTGTTTCAATCTATATTATATCTAATAGAGGGCCTCGTTTCACTTTAAGATTTTGACCTGGCAAGAAGCTTTGGGTACGAGGTTGGACTTCAGTACAGCTTTCCACCCCTAAACAAATGGTTGGTCTGAGAGAATCATTCTAAATCTGGAAGACATACTTTGGATGTGTATGTTGGATTTTAGAGGTCACTGGGATTGACATTTGCCATTAATTGAGTTTGCTTATTGTATCATGCTAGTATAAAGATAGCGCCTTATGAAGCTCTGTATAACAAAAGTACATATCCCCATTATGCTAGTAAGAGATCGAGGAAAGACAGTTGGCAGGATCTAACTTGGTTCATATAACTTCTGAAAAGGTCCCTATAATCCAAGAGCGACTGAGGACCGCCTTTAGAGCTATGATCCTAGGCTGAGAAATGTGTCTTTTGACATAGGCCATTTTGTTTTCTTGAAGGTATCTTCTATGAGAAGAGTAATGAGATTTGGTAAGAAGAGCAAATTGGCCCGTCGATATATTGGCCCGTATATGATTGTTGAAAGAGTTGGAGTTGGGTTGCACTAATCTTAGGTCAATTTACTTAACCAATCATAGGTTAGAAGGACCCGCTTTAGCTTGGTTTAAAGATAATATGAAGCCAAGGAATCAAAACATGTCATGAGATGATTTTAGTAGGAAGTTCCCAACGTTGTTTGCCCCTCCTGGTTTTATGCACCATAAAAGAGTAGGAAAATTTAAGAAAGGATAAGTACACCTATGCGACAAAAGTTACAACAAAATTTTTATGGTTGTATGGATTTGTGCCCACTGTCGTGCCAGACGAGGAAGCAAAGAAATTCAGGTATGTAGGTGTTGGGTGATGAATATAGATCTCTGCTCAATGAATATCAGGGCCGACCTTATATCGAGATAGTAGATGATGTACGAGATATAGAATTCACTATTGAGGAGAAGAAAAAGACGTCTAGAGGAGCCAACTGAGTTGAGGATCGGAGTACGTATGGTTTTGTTGGTGCTAGTGATTCCTTTATATGGGAACTTTGCCAAAAATTATCCTATGATTGGTGGACAAAGAGCAGTTGCTCAGGGGTTTGCTCAGGGGTTTACTCAGGGGTCCATGACTAGTGTCATCTAGGCCATGTATACTTCCACCCCTTCCCAGTTTGGATGACGATCTGGTAACCATTAGGGCCGTGGTTTTGGGCAACAGATAGAGGTCAGAGTCAAGTTCAGGGCTCCAGTTACGCAAGCAGGAGTCATAAGCAGAGGCAAGCTAGGGTTTTCACACTTACGCACTAGGATACTCAGGCCTCGAACATTGTGGTGGCAAATATTCTCTCTATTTGTTCCTTAGAGGCATGTGTATTGTTGGATCCGGATGCTACACACTCCTTTGCATCCCCTTATTGTGCTATGAGAATGGATTTGTTGTCAACTAAATATTTTATCCTAGATTGATGCAACGAGGTTGTCTTCCGCATACCTGCTGATGCAGAGTTTTCATATAAAGGTGATAGAAACATGCTCCTTATAATCTTGTGTCAGCTATTAGTGCCAGAAAAATTCTTTCATCTTATCTTCAATTGATGTGAATCTCACTTTACCTCTAATGCTTTCCTTTCATATCTTATCCATTATAGTATGACCACATATTCATCTTAGCATCCTCATTTCAGCAACACTCGTATTCGATACATGTTCCTTTATTGTCCAACAATAGCTACCATATAACATAGCCGGTCAAATGGCTGTATGGTAGAATTTTCCTTTCTATTTATTGGGAATCTTGCGGTCACATAGGAATTCCGTGGCAAGTCTCCATTTTAACTACCCAACTTTTATCCCATGACTAACATCCTCTTCACAACCTCTATCTCGTTGGAAGATTGAGCCTAGTGCTTTGGCCATCCAAGCTAACGCCCTCATAATCCCCACTTCGGCCTTCACTAAACTTGCAAAGCAAGTATTTCGTCCAGGTTCTACTTAATTTGAAACCTTTGAATTCCAAAGTGTTCCTCCACAAATGCCTCCTGTGTCTCATCTACTAGTATAATATCGCTTGCAAATATCATGCACTAAAGGATTTCCTCTTGTATATGCTTTGTTAATTTATCCATAACAAAATAAGGAGGTAAAGGCTCATTGCAGACCCTTGATGCAATGCAACTAAGATAGGAATGTCTCTTGAGTCTCCTCAAACTGTGTGCACTAGTAGTTGCTCCTTCATACATGTCCTTTAATAATTGTATGTATCTAATAGAAATCTTCTTACATTCTAACACCCATCATAAAATGTCTCTGGTGACTTTATCATAAGCTTTCTCCAAGTACGAAAATTGTTCTGGTTAAAAATTGTTCTTGATGATTTGGAAGTAAGATGGAGTGATCTAGTAAGGTTGTATTAAAGATAATATATCAACGAAAAATATCGCACATAAAACAGTACATCACGATCGGACAAAAATACTGAAATTGATTAGCATTTTATTTAAAAAAAAAATAGAAAGTGGATTGATTTGCACGCCTTATGTTCCAACTGGAGGTCAACTCGCACATGTTATTACAAGAGTACCCAAGTGTTTCAGAGTATTTTGGACAAGTTGGGAATGACCAATCTGTATTCACTAGCTTAAGGGGGAATGTGAAAAAAGGGTTGTTGTTCAGTAACACATTCAACTGCTTGAGATAAATCTTATTTTCCTAATTAGCGTGAATACTGTATTTTCCCAATTAGTGGGATACCTGTATTTTAGTGGTAATTTTAAGAATAACCCTGCATAAAATAACTTGTATATTGTTCATAATTAATATAATTTTTTCCTCCCAATTTTGTCACCTAAAAATTTCATTTGACTCATCCAAGCGAGGAATTGAAACCCCTATGAAATTTAGCAAATAATTTGATAATAACCAATCAAAATACAGTTGCTCAAAATTTTGTCTAACTACCCTTTTTTTTTTTTTACCATTACTCTACTTTTTGAAAATTTGACTTAAATTTCATCATACTTGGTAGTATTTCTTTAATAAAATTTTTTTTAATAATTTATTCAAAATATAATATAATTTTTACTGTTCCATATAATATTCTGCATATCTATTTTTGTAATTTTGATTACCATATGTTGGCTGCCACTGGAAGAAACATTTTCATTATTTTATAATTTTCACTTTTTCTTTTCTTTGTTGAATTTTATTTTTACTGCTTTTTTTTCCTAAACTTATATCTAGCTTTTGAATTTTTATGTCATATGGAAAGTTGCCACTTATCAAGAATTATAAAATAATTAAAAATACTTTTCAGGATTTTTCAGTTTTCTTACTTATTATTAACTGTGAGTGTGTTGTATTGCCCATGAAAAGAGAATGTAATGAACTAGGAAGTGCAAGGGAGTAGATGATTACCTCACATGGGGAATCCCACTCTCCGTCATATTTACCATTCCAACAAGTGGAATCTGGTGTTCCCATGTAGATCGTTGTCCCCATTATAAATGAACCAAACAGTTCCATATTGCAGAATTGACAGGTGTTTCCTCTACAGGCAACAAATGTCTAGACAAGGAATAACTAAAAACTGGGAACATGAAGGTAAAAAAGTTGCTAAGATGGTGGGCAGAAAGAAAGTTGATGCAAGCAACTATAATTATATTGCAAAGCATGCAGAAAAGAAGCTTTAGATTTACTTGCTTAAACTGAAGTACAAAAACCAACTCTTTGCGGGCTTTTTCCATGTTCTATCAAGGGTTGAAGAAACTTGAGCCGCCCATATTGACAGCTATTAGCACTAATATGCTGGTAAAAACTGCTAGCCAAACTATGACTGATCCTGCGATTGACAAGTAGAAATGTGAATAACAAAAAAAATAATTGAACCAACCCTAAATATATAACTGATACAAACCTCCAGATCTTTCAGAATTGTTGTTGGGATCTGAGTTATCTGAAGGCACTGATTCAGCACTAAAACCAGCTGACCCTGCATCTTGAACATCATCCAAATGTTTGTTGCTGCCTGTATCAGATGCCACAATCCCTTGAAATTCCTCACTCACAATTAAAGCTGCAAGAACATCCATAAACGACTCTTTATCTGATTCATTTGAAGAATCCCTTGCACTCGACTCCAAAGTAGCATTTACTTCATCAGAATCAGACAGCTCATCATCTGAAGCATCTGTATCAATGGACTCTACCATAGTCTTGTCATCATCTTCATCCTCAACATATGCTTTATATGTTAAACGAAGAAGTATTTCTCCAGAAGATCCCTTTCTGAACAGTCCCCAACCTCCTCGTAAAGCCACGATCCTGTCTGTTGGTACAGTGTCTTGGAGAGATCCTAAATCAACCTATAGATAACATTGAATTAAGGATACTATACATACAAGAGCAATGAGAGAGATTAACTGCAGAAAACTGTCCAACCAGAACTGCCATTTTATATGAAGTGGCCAATGAATGCAAGCAAATTTCAGCAAGAAGACCAAATTAATGGAACAGAGGACGGGAAAACTCCCAACAACCAGCAAGTAACAAATAAGATGATCAATATCCAAAGCAAATCTCCAAGCTATAAAATTAGTACTACTAAAAATTATCAAGAACCTTAAATGGAATATAAAAAAAAAAAAAAGAGTACTCCAGGACATTCAACTTGATTGAATTCAGAAGTGAAAACTATGGCCTGGCAAATATTTTCCAATGCAACTAAATAGGATATTGTTATTCTAAGTTCCAACAGCAATCAACAGCACATGAGGCCTTTTAAGAAACTTGAGATATTGTAAGGATAACTATATTTGCGTCCTAAAACTGTCATATTTTGCAAGGAAGTCCAAAACATTTTTTTTAACAATCAAATCCTAAATTTTTTTTAATTCACTCACTTTTGTGTATATATATATTTCATTTCAATCCTAAAACTTCAAAAATTCTTATTAAGTATTTTTTTCACTTCTTGTGTGCTTAAATTTCGTAAGAAAATAACTATAATAACAGTTCAACCAAATCACATAAAAAGATAAGACATTCCAAATCAACAAATAGTGATCAAAACTTTCCATTAAGTTTTCTTTCCTAAAGAAAAAATCAAATATTTCAAGAACTTTTAGAAATTTTTTTTCTTAAATTATCTTTGAATCTCCAATTTTTACTTAAATTTTAAGTGGTACAAATTTAATTATTTAATACACCACTTAAATTTCAAGTTAAAATTCATAATATTTACAGGTTTGCAGAAAAATACTTGAACTTTTAACTTCTTTTTTTTTTTTTTTTTGTAATTATATCGCTAACTTTTTAATTTTTGGTAATTCCATACAGAAACTTTATAATTTTTGTAATTCTATCATTGACTCAAATTCGGGTAGAAACGAGTCTGAATTTGCCGACATGGTAAGTCTAAATGTGCTTCTTTTGTGGCACACCTCTTAGAAAAATTAATATTATAGTTCATGTTAACTACAAACAATTTTGAGCTCAGTAACATAATTATCCACAAAAAAAATAAAAAGGATTCACACCTCAACAAATTCAGGTCTAAAGTCATCTAAAATTAGATCAAAAAAAAAAAATTTAAGTTTTTACATTCAATCATTAAGTCTATTTTAAAATAACCCGATAAAAGGCAATCTCAAATTCATCATATGGATTTAAAATCACATGAATTTTGCTTGAAATAACAAATATGGATTTAAAATCCATTAAAATCAAATAATCTAACTTGAAATTTAAGTAAAAATGGGATACCCAAAGATAATTGAAAAAAAAAAGTAAAAAATTTTGATTTGTTTAGAAAAAAGGACTTGCATGATAGAATTTGTTGTTATTTGTTGAATTGAAGTTTCTTATGCTTTTAAAGACTTTAGAAAACTTAAAATTAAGGTCTAGATTTCATACAAGGCTTATTTAGGACAAACTGAATACTTCCTAGTCTCATAGTCTAACATGTCTATTTATTCTAGTAAATTAATTCTTGGCCTGACATTACAACTATTACACATGGATATTTTTATAATTCAAAGATTTTCTAAAATGTTTTTGGCTATACTTCTTAGGATTAATTAAACAGCAATTACAAGATGCATCATTAAAATTGCACAACCATAATTCTGCAACGTGCAACCAATTTTGGTTTTGTGATAGATTCTATTGTTTAAATATATTTCAACTCTATTCAACTCAGCCTAACCTTAATCTCAAAATTAATTAAGATTGGCTATATGGATTTTTTGTTCACTCTAAATGATTTTGGCTTCATTTTCTGATAGTTGTAATGACTCTAAATCATATTATACTCTTCTCCTTCAAATTAGTTTAGATCTCCACCTCAAATGCCCAAACATCGATTTTTCGTTCACCCTTTTTTTCTCTCTCTTCTATCACAATAACTAGGGTCGTCCTAAGTCTCCACCTCACATGTCCAAATCATTTTAATCTCAATTTGTTCGCCTCCGTCTCTCAATCGATGCTTCTCATTCATTTTCTCTAATGCTTTCATTATGTATTATATCCATTCTAGCATGTTTGCACATCTATGTTAAAATTCTCATCTCGACAACACTCATCTTAGAGACATATTGCCCTTCATTGTCTAATAATCACTATCAAATAATATAGTCAATCGTACTATCGTATGATAAAATTTTCCTTTCAATTTATTCATTATCTTACAGCTACATTAGAATCATGTGACAAGCCTCCATATCATCCACCTAGCTTTGATCCCATTGCAAATATCCTCCTCGCAACCTCTATCTCCTTGAATGATTGAGCCAAGATATTTAAAATGAATGCTTTAGGATAAATTTTGAATTAATAAAAATTTCAGTAATGTACTTTGGATTTGTTAGGCAATTGAACCCTAGTTGTAATGCCAAAGAAATTCAAAGTGCAAAGCATATAAGCTGTTCTTTTTTCCTTTTCACTACAACCAAATCTCAAACCCAACAAGTAATTGCAGATTTCAACCATCACTCGACATTTTCCATTCAGTTATAGTGCTTTTTTTTTACATAGACCCTATTTCTCTACCTAAATTCCCAACATTAGACAATTTAATAAAGTTTTTAGTTTTCTGCGTTGCCATAGCACTGCCAAGGGTTTAAGATCAATCTTACAAAGAAACTGAGTGGTTGAGCTAGAAGAGCGCAAACATAGACCAAACAAGACGCAAACAAATAACATGAAACTACATCCCAGTCAAGTAGCCGAAGTTGGGCTCTATTAGGATCATTCCTTAATCAATTTTATGTGGAAAAAAAAGAAAATCCTCTTTCCGTTCCTATATAAAAAGTTTTAGCCTTTTCCATTGGCCCTCGAATAAGATGAAACCTTTATTGGGAAACAACGGCATTATGTTAGGAGTTCATGAAGAGACATTTTTTCATTCTACATTTATCCCCCATTTTCTTTTTGGTAAGGCCATGATCATCTCTGATAAATTCAGAGAAAGCAAAACTTGAAGTAAAAAAGTATGGCATGCTAGTTGTGTAAACAGACAATACTAAATAAAATAGTTGGTTATGCAACTCAAGTAAGTTGGTATAGCTGTATGGAAAAATGATGGAGAGTAGGAAGAAAAGAAAATTCAAATTCAAAGATTTATCCATTCTTTGCAAACCTTAGCCTACCATCTATAGTTTCTGCTCATCCTAACCTGCATATAACCCCAAATTCATCCCTTTATAACCAACCCTCTAACTAGTCTTGCGTCAAAGAAGAAGTTTCATATAGCTAATCTTCATTCGTCTATGAGTTTGCGCAGTTCAGCTTCATCCAAATTTTAAAGGAAACTCAAAACAAACCCATGATCATCAGTTTCTGGGGTAGGCGTTAAAAGTGAAAATAAGCATCCTTCCAATAAGGAGAACCAAACTACCAAAAATTTCAGTTTAATGGAATTTCATTAGTTAATTAGAAATATATGATAAAGACAAAAGGAACTCCAGTAAATTCTTTAAAATAAAGAAGAAGAAAAATTGTTCCATCATGTAAGATGAAGTTAGACTCTTCCAAAATAAACAAAAATTTTCCTTTAATTTAACCAGCTTATTTATTTAGAAGAATGAGAACAAAATAAGTTCAATACAACTCTGCAAAGTAAATTTATGTCTGCATCCCCATTTCAGCCACTCAATTTTCAAGTTGACTTCATTCAAAATCAAACAATACAAAGACACAATGCAAATCATATGGAAATTATACCTTAATTTCCGTAAGGGAAAAACATTTGCAAACAAGTACCTATTCAGACAAGCCAATCCATAAAAGAGAGAAGAATGGTAGGCTCTAGGCTTGGATGGTTGGTGAATAGTTGTTTGTTATCTTAAACAATGAAATGAGACAGTGAAGGCTGAAGGCAGATGGTGTTTGGCAACTGGCTGTCGTAAGAAAATGAAACTGAACAAGTAAGTTCTGTTGCGAGTTTGTGTGAGTAGCTTGTCATTGTTTTTATGGGTGTAGGGTAAGTTAGTGTTCAGCTACATGCAGCAAAAATTTAATATTTTCAATATCATGTTACCATAGGATCAGTTAATGGTTCATTTCAGCTATCCAAGTCCTATCAGGGATTCAACAGACCAAACCAGTTTTAAAATAAACAATAAAAATCAAAACCAGAGAGGTTGGTTTACTTCTGTTCATGAATTACTTGCATTGTTGGACTACCTTAGTTCTTGTCATAAAGCTTAGTAAAAGCTGTCTACTGTGGTATTAGTGCGAGTGAAATATTTTCATTGACTGGATTGAGTACCATCCAAATGAAACTTTCTCTAGGGTATACCATAGTTCTTGTCATAAAGCTTTGTAAAATAGAGCTGTCTACAGTTGTATTACTGCCCAAAAGTCTATATAAGACATAACTTCAGTGTACAAGTAACCCATGGAAAGATGTTAAGTCACTTGTATCTGATGCAGAAAAAACCTCAATATAATGTTAACCATTCATTTACGAAACTAAACTAAAAATAATCCTGCTAATGCAAAGGAGAACTCCTGTAATTTCCAGAAAAAATATGATTTATGAGTAAGATATGTACCTCTCCAGTACCAATAGTCAAATCTGTAAATCCAAGAGTGTCTTTCACTTGGATGCACAATTTTTGTTTCCTAGGGTTCACAACATGCATATGAAAATCCTGCCAGTCATAAACACAATTGAATAAGGCAACCTTATACCTTAGGTTAAAATGCATTAATTTGCTTTGTATGTGAACAAAAAACTGTAATAAGCTTCACCTGATTCCAAATTGGCTCACCAGGAGGCCCAATGACAGTGGTTTGACTGTTCTTTTTACTACGTATAGTTTGGTCACCCAGGATTAGAGTAACATATGGATCTGTTTTACCTGACAAACAAGGAAGCAATGAGCATAGCATATGGAAGAGAAAATGAATAGGAGAAGATAGCATATGGAAATGGGCATGAATATTCCATTATGACATTGATATTAAGTGTCTCGTAGATCTTAAGATTGCAAAAGGTTATTAATTTACAACATAAAAAGGGTAGGCCAATGACGTGGCACTCAACTTTCAATTTGATCCCCTTTTTTATTTCAATTTGACCTATTGAACACATCAATTTTCAAACTCACCAATTGAACACCTACAAGTCAAGGAAAATAGCAAACAAAACACACGTGACAACATATTAAAAATAGCTGAAACATTTTGACTTCAATTTTTGGCTGACTTGGACACCATTTTTACCCTAACCTGAACAACTTTTGCTTCACCCACCCTCTTCCTACAGCTACTAACAGTAATTCTTTCTCACAATTTACAAATATGGAGGTTTCATCTTACAAGACAAAAACCACCTCTTCTCTTTCTTATCTATTATTGATTTGAAAAGTTCCCCTTTTTTTTTCCTTTTGATTTTTTTATCAGAAATTGATGAAAATTCTAGATAACTTAAGCATTTTAAAGTCTAAATCAGGCCTCTGTTTATTCAAATGGCATCTCTCTCTTGATTTTGTCCTTTCAACTTATATTCCCAAGTATTTTTTTTTATTTCTCCATCTTTTTTTCCTCATTGCACTGCTTTGCCAAGAATCTTGACCATGATATTATAATGAATTTCAATTCATATCCTTACTTTTAAACCACTCAGAAATCTCCATGGCTCTTTCCCAAACACACTGCTCCTCCAAATTATGCTCCTCTTTTGGTTTTTGAAAGTGTATCTTGCCAATGTCTCAATGCCCCATCCAAATCTTCAAATTGTATCCAAAATTGCAAAGTTGATGGAATATGACCACCATAGTTAACCTATTTCATCAAACAAGGGACATGCACTGTGTCAATAGAACCACTACCATTCCCTGAATTTAGCTCCAAAACTATTTTGCAATTTTGGCAGCATCCCTAATTATTCTCTGTTCTCTATCTAAGTTCTTCTGCAAAGCATGTTTATTGAAGCCATGTTTATAAACAACAGCACATGTTTTATCGAAATCCATGGATGTTCGTGTTCTCTCAATTTCCTAATGGGTTCAACTTTTTCTAATGGAGAGACACACTCTAGTGGTTGTGGAAAAATAAAGCACTTATATTTGGTGAGATCCTAATGGTGCTCGATTTATAAAAGTAATTGGTATCTAACTAGAGCTGTACATACAATATTTTCACAAGTGGATGTGTGCTAAAATTCCTGAAACGAAGTATTTAAATTTTACAAGAACATTTAGAAGCAAGTTGTTAGAATAAGGGGGTGGGTTCACCTTATTGAAACAAGGTATTGGATGAATCATAGTTCTGCCTAGAGCCCTTAAGATCTTTTTGTATGGAGGTAATTTCCAATTCCATTTTTTTTTTTCTGTCTCTATCTTAGCGGATTACTCACTTCATAAAACCTCTAATTTTCTTCCTTGTTACAAGTATACAAGGGACAACACTAGTGGGCAATACCAAAAATACTAACCATTATCTGAATAAGCTTGAATCCTCCCAAATTAATGTTTTGAAGCATAGATGAGAATATTTGACATAAAGAATGGTTGTTATACAAGAGAGAGAGGAAGTGAGAGACAAAGTAAGCCATGTTTATAACATTTTGAAGTCTTGTATGTCCATCTGGTGTGCATTCTTGTGATTTATGTTCAATAGGCACGATTTTGAAAGTCGAGATGTTCAACAAGTCAAATTGAAAGTTGGGGTTGCCAATAGTTTTTTCATATAAAATTCAGGTGCTATTTGGCCAATAAGTGCATCATATCAATGTTAAAGAGCCATAGGAAGTAAGAGAATATTCTAATGTCTACAAATCATCTACTAATCAAAGGCATGATAGCCCTCTGTTTTTGCACCTATCTCAACTGAATAGACCTGACTGAATGCTTATTTAACCTAAGCACTGAATTGACAAAACAATAGTAATTACAGAAAACCAAACTGTACTGACAAATTTCCGCAAACTTTTACAAAGCTAGTGCGAGCCAATATTTCATGTGAAAAGCAATTGGGGAAATAACAAAAGGATATGTATGGCTGAAAATGTAAAGAAAGAGAAGAACAAAAGAATGAGGAGACATGAGAGAAGCAAAGGAAATAGAACAATTAATATAAAGTAGAAGAAAAAGAGGGTGTGAACAAACATGGAGAGGAAGAAAATTTAAAAAAAAAAAAATATTGGATCGTAATTTACAGAAGAAAACTGGAGCTTTTGTACTAAAAAATGCATAATTTTTTCCAAAGAAAGAACTGGAAAATCACCCTTGCACCATTGCCAACAGTAACAGCAAGAGCAATGCCTCCTCTACCATCATGCACACCAGCACCTTAACCTCTTCTACCACCATTCCCACCATTACCATAACCACAATTTCCATTAGCAGCACCACTGCCATTACCCATGAACATCACTACTACCTATGCCAACATTATCAGCACAAACAGCATCACCTTTGGCACCTGAACCACCACTACTGCCAACACTGCCATCAAGTCTACTACCCCCACAAGACCAATACAACAAGCTACCACATTAACCGCTAGTACAATTCTAAGAGAATAATTGTAACTTCCAAACATATATAATTGTTACTAATAAGACATTTCACCTCCATTTTATTAAAATCTCATATCAATGACAACCTAAATTAAGTAATAAATAGCAAAAGGAAAAAAGGGATAAAAATAAATAATCCCATATCTAGTTTTCTATGGGAAAATGAAAAATAATGGAGAAAGGAAACTAAGATTATATACGAAAAATTACTTTGTGCCAACTAAACCTCTTAAATCACACAAGCTCTTCTCCATGCTAAGACGGTATTAAAAGAAAAAATAAGATAAATTCCTAAATAAAGATTAGTTCCACTGTACACAAAAAACTCCAAAATTGGTAACTGATTAGAGCCCTTATATTGTCAAAATTAAAAATTCCATGAACACCCACTGCTACCTTTTCTCTTAGCAACATCAGATAGGAATCCTTTCCAGTCAATAATCTAAATCAATTAGAATTCAGTTACTAGATACTGCAAGCAAAAATCGTCTTAAGAATTGCAAATGTGGCACATGATTTTTTTTTTTTCACTGATGGATCATATTCTTAAAGAGACATATGAGAGAGAGAGAGAATGACACGGAAAGACTAAGTAATTTCTACCGTAGAAGACATAGGAAAGTTTCCGAGCATCTACAAGAGTAACTGATAGCTCTCCAACAAAATCATTGTTTCCTTCTTGAACTTCTCCTGATCTGAAATCATTTGCAACAGGGCCAACTGCTTTTCCTTTTTGAAAATCCAGGACAATCTTCTTTGGACGAACAAATAGTTGAGGCAAATCCTCAGTAAGAAGCTTTGTCAAAAACCTAATAATGTCCAGTAAATCATTAGAATAAGTTTATGTTACATTACAAGGTCAACTCAAACATTAAAAGATTATTTTATAAAAATATATTTAAAAAAGAAAAGAGGACAAAATCACCAGATGACGTTTAACATACAATGTCTTATGTGGATTATAAGAGTGATTATTAGTATGGTACAACAACAACAGCTAAACTTTAATTCCAAGCTAGATTTTCAATAAGCATGATCAGCCGCTAAAAACAAGCAAAACTACCTTCGCAATTCATAGCAATCCTCTTATAACACTTAATAAAAATTCCAATAAGGAAAAGAAATGGGTCAGTGGTGTTGCAAATAGTAGTGGTTAATGTAGAACAAGAAATCTCAAAAAATATGATTAATTCCTGCCTGAAATTGCTGATGTGGAAGAAAAGAGTTAAAATAATAGACACATGTAAAAGAAAATTTCAAGTCAACTATTTACAAAACTATTGCACCCAAAATAAAAACTGCAGCCCCTTTCAATTAATCAAGTCAATAAAGCAAGGAGAACTTACATTGTAAACCTAAAAGAGGTAGGGAGAAAATAAGAAGAAGAAGAAACTTAAAAATAACAACAGACTTGGTGCAATTGATACTGGCTTGGAATAAAATAAAAAAACAAAAAATTACTTACATTGAGAGAACAGGAATTGCTGGTGTTGCCCAGTGCATGTAAATATGAGAAAAAAAGAAACATATATTAGGAACACCCTTGTCATCTGACATGAACATACAAACAAAAAACAGTTCTCCATTACATACAGGGTCCCTCAAATCTCAGAATACAGTCATTTTATCAATCATATAATAAATGTATAGAAAAGTACCAGCTTATTTCTCAAATAAATCATTTCATTTAAGAAACAAACAAATGCAGTCTCCTAAAGCAGGCAGCACTTCTCAATATGACAGGTTTCAAGAAGAATAGTGTCATAACTTCAGCATGTTCACTGTTTCCTTCAACCTAATTCATCAGAAACCAACAAAGTGCATAATAATTCTTTTTCTCAACTGACTACTTTCCTTCATCTTTGTCTAATTCCTTCACAAAACCAAACATCTACAATCATTAGCATCTTCACATCCATAATCATTAATAGCAACTATAGGTTATATTCATTATTGTCCATTTATTACAATGATTTTATAACAATTACATATCTTCCTACATCCCATTACAAAAAGGAAAGTAGCAAATTATTGAGCAGAAGAGAAAGTGATGCAAGAGCATGCCTCTTATTATTATTTATTAGAATTCAAGAGCATGCCTTTTGGGATGCTATTCAATAGACCTATTCAAAGGCGAAAGATGCAACTCAAGTTTATGAAGTTAAAGTGAAAACAATGACTGCAAAACAGGGAAGTAGAACTGTCACTGAGTATGCCAATCAATTGAAGTCCTTATGGCAAGAACTTGATCATTACTAGGTGATACAAACTAAATGTTCAGAAGACT